>JAQFYM010002206.1:0-25342 GCA_034694785.1 Agrenia bidenticulata | reverse complement strand
CCGCCTATTTATTTTTCAACGACTGTAGAAATGGACCTAATCGAGGTTTTTGTTGTGGGTTGGCAATCTTCAAAGATGCGACAAAAGTAAATTTTAAATCAGTTTCACTTACACTACTGCTTGTTTTTCCTATATACTTTTATGTTTGTAAATATAATAAGAGCCTAGAAAAAACTACATTTGGCGTAATAGATATTGCATTAGGTACTTACGCATATCTATGTATGAACCCTCGGGGCGCTGGCCATGGGGCCCCGCATAAAAAGGAGCTTCTGAAAAAAAATAATACACAGAGTAAAAGAATTTTTTACAGGTTACTCGTAAAATTTGCATTTAATCATACGACGTAAAAAAAAACTATTTATAAAACAAATATAATTATACAAAAATTAAAAATATTAGTAAGTTAAAAAAAAGTATATATTATGTTTTTGTATTAAAAAGGTTTTTCTACACGTTGTAAACCCTTATACTTATTGCTGTCAATTTTACAATTTAAAAAATCTGGCGTCGCACGGATGTTTATTTTCTATATAAATGTAAAAAGAAAAAAGAAAAAAAGAATTTAAAAACATTAAGTAAAAAGAAAAAGATACAATAAAAAAGCATTTACTGAGTCAGACGTTATTGCAAAACCAAAAAATTTTCAACAAAAAGACTATTACAAAAAAGTTGTAGAAACAATAAAGCGTGTCTTTTTTGTCTAAATAACAATTTTTATAGACACATGTCTTTTGACAAGAATAGTAATTTTGGTTTTTCGTTAATTTCGGCGGACAGTTGTAAAACATTAGACGCGGTGTTTTCTTACTGCCCTTGTAAATTTAAAGAAAAAAAAAACTATTTTTTCATAAAAAAAAGTTTCTCTTTAACACAGTTTTTAACTAAAAAAACGCCCATATACTATGTCACCTTTAGAGATCTACTATTGCTTTAGTAAAATTTTTGAAGTATTTTAGTGGTACAAAACCTTATATATTAAATGCCCTTTTATACTGGTTTTTAAAATTATTTTATTTTTTGTCAGGTTGTTCGGTTTTTTATGTAGTTTGCCTTGGTTTGCATTTTAATTTGATACGCAAATTCGTTTTATAGTACTTCTATCTGCACTTTTACGATATACAGCGGTCGATATTTATTTCCGTTGATCTATTACAAACAGTATATTTTATTATACTTGCGGCCTTTTATTGTAAAGTAAAACAGTTTTTTTGTTAAAAAATAGCTTTGTTCACTAGTAAACCATTTTAGAATTTTGTATTTATATTTAAGTAGTATATTCTATTTAAATAGTCCGAAATACGGTATTTTGCGTTTTTGCTGGTATCGAACAACTGAAAATTAGTGTTGAACAGACTGGTAATGCAAGACTCGTGTCTACACATACCAGTTGTCCGTAGAATTTATTATTTAATATAAGAAATTAGCAAAAACTAACATTTTTGAAGAAAAATTCGCGAAGTCCCAAAAAAACCCAATCAATGCCAAAATATCTAAAAATTTGCAATAAAACCAGGTTTTGCTAAAGTTTTGTAAGCCGTTTTTTATAATTTTTTGTCTATTGCGTTTTAAAATTTTAATCTGGATACTTGTTTGTGCTCAATTTTTTATTTATACAGTTTTTTGAAAAAAACACATTGAATCGCGCAAAAAATAATATCTAAAAATGCAACTTAGTTGCTTAAAGTATATCAACTTATACTGATCTTATTTTTTTTACTTTGTATAAGCAGTAGAACAGCCTGGTAGTTGCACGGGAATACAAGCGACATGTCAAAAATCAATATATTATTATTTTAAGAAACTGGATAAACAAAATAATACAAATTTGGCATAGGATGCACTAAAAAAAGTGTAAAACCAGAATGATATTTCAAAATACGTTTATGCCAGGGTCCCTAAATTCTAGGTGCGCCTCTATTAGATAAGGCACATGCAAAAACTTGCACAATATAAATAAAAAGCCGACTATCCTTACTATATTGTAAGCGTTTTACTTGATCAGAGGTTGAAGAATGTGTATTGAAATAGTTAAGATTACGATTAACTTTGTCTGGATTAATATGATAGCGCATTCAAATATTTGAAAAACGCAATGGAGAATATTACAGAAGATGAAATTATCATAACACCTCTTAAAAAAGATAATGCATTTAAGAAAGCTTAAATTGTAATAAAATGAAGAATCGAATCAAAATTATATCACAACCCAAAATATAAAGAAAACAAAAAAAGACCAGATCAAGAATTGAAGTCATCTTGTAAGGAACCATGCATTACTACAAGAAATTGATATTTTGTGCAGGTATGAATTAAACAGATAAAAATATAATCGTTTGGCTAAAATAGCAAGACATGTGCTGTTTTTACAAAAAGTTCTGTCGCAGTAGAACGAAAATCTTATATTAGGTGACACGTGGTATCAATAAGGAGCACGAATTTCAACGCTAAATAAATTTATATGTATTAATGTGGGGAACGAGCTTTCTTTGAATAAACGATAAAAGTAGAAGATTGTAAATATAATCATGAACTAAAAAATAAAAGCTGGACTGATAAACAAAAATCAAACTTGTTTTTGTTGTATATCCTTTATAAATATTCTAGTCTACATAACATAACTAATTTTTTTATGTTTAACTTTTTTTTCAAGCACTGCTTTGACAAAAAACTGTCTTCAATTTTTTTTCGAACTGTTGCTACTGTTTCGTTTTTTGGTTTTCTTTTCTAAAACATTAGAGAACAAACACCAAAGCAAAATAGAAATAATATATTGTGCACTGTGAAGCGCAAAAGCCGATATTTATAAAAAAAAATATGTGTATACAACAAAAATTTTTCTTAGTTTTATATTTAGGAAAGATAATAGGCAAATGCACAATTATAACATTGCAACACGGGTACACAAAAAACACAAGATATCTATTTTATACTACGTAGTTGCTTAATAGACTCCCTTTTATGAATTACTTTTTTACTAATTTTTTGTTTTAGGAACAAAAAAAGTCAAACAAAAAACTGATATGTATATACAGTAACACACAAATTTCTCTTTCTCTTTGACATATGTTTTTTTAGAGCTTAGTTCCTATGCCTTTTTTTCAATTGCTTTTTTTTTAATTAATAATTTAGTTAGTTATATGATTTGGTGTAGGTAAATAGGCTCTCACACAATTTTGTACATGCATAATTCTTTTTACTACACAGCATAACAACATTTCTACAGTTATATTACGTAAGAGCCTAATTGACTCTCTTTTATAAATAAATTTTAAACTAATTTTTTTATAAAGAATTAAAAATGGCTCTCAGGAAAGAAAAGTCACCGTTAATACGGTAACACATTTATTTAGTATATTTACCATATGTTTTTTAGTGCAGAGCTTAGTATCTCAGCCTTTTTTTGAAAATAATATTTTATTACATTAATAATTTACTTAGTTTATAATTTAGGGACAGTAAAGAGGCTTATTCAGACCTAAACATTTTTTACAATGATTATACAACAATGCACTAAGCTTTTAGGTATACTACGTAAGAGCCTAATTGACTCTCTTATATAAATTAATTTTTACTAATTTTTTGTAGGGACTAAAATAGGCTTTTAAAAAAAAAAACTAATACGCTTATACAATATAAAACATATGTTATATATTTGTTGACATATGTTTTTGATAAAAGCATAGTTTCTTAACTCTTTTTTTTACAATTACTTTTATTTAATTAATAATTTACTTAGTTTTATGATTTAGGGACAGTAAGGATCGTCATACACAATGAAAACATTTTACGCAAATTTTACACATAAATACACCATATCGCAGGTATACTACGTAAAAGCCTAATTGACACCCATTTTTTATTTTCTTTTTTACTATATTTGTGTTTTAAAAACAAAAAATAGGCTCTCAAAAAGAAACTATTACGTATTGACAACGCAACATTATTGTATAATTAAAATGTGTTGGTATTTTTACAAAGAGATTGGTTTCTCGATCTTTTTTTTGAAAATAATTTATTATTATTGTAAAAAATTAACTTAGTTTTATATTTACGGCCCAGTAAAGATGCTCGTACATAATTTTAGCATTGCTTATATATTTTATAGCACAAAATCTAACATGACTATATGTATACTACGTAAGAGCCATATTGACACTCTTTTATTAATTAATTTCTTACTTATTTTCGTTTCAGAGTCAAAAAATAGGCTCTTAATAGACAATAGATATACATACGCATACAAAATACATATATTGCATTTGAGTCATGCCTGTTATCTATATAGGCAGTTTATGATTTTTTTAACAAAGTATGTTTAATTTAATTTACATTTTCTGGGGGTTTGATCTAGGGACAAGTAATAGGCTCTTACACATTGTAAAATAAATGAACACTATGTTTTGATAATCTCTGAGTTTATGTGATATGTTACTTAGTTAGTTTTTTGAGTGCTATTTTGACATAAAGTATATTTCATTTAGTTAATTTTTGCCTTAGATTTTTGATTTAAAAAAAATGAACCGTAAAACAAGTATACGTTTTACCATTGAACATACAAAAAAAGTTGCATTTTGTAAACAAACGTGCTTTTTTAACCCTTTTTTGTATACTTTAAAAAAAAAATTGTTTTATTTAATTTAGATTTCTAATTATGTTTTTGGATTACCGGAAAAAACATTTTCTCATATGTGATAAAAAAATAAATACAATATAACACGTTTTCTGCCCAATTTTTAAACGCAAATTGTGTTTTAGATTCCTATTTTTAACACTTTTTTATGTAAAAGTATATTTTATTTTAAAAATTTCCTACTTGGTTTAGTGATTTGGTAACAAAAAATAGGCTTTTTGAAATCTTAAAAAAAAAATAAAATGAATCACAATATTTAACATGTTTGACTTTTTTTGGTTTTTTGTTTGCAAATATATTGATCCGCTTGTTTTATACAAGTTAAATAATTATATTCGTTTTTTTAATATGTTTTGTATGAATTGAACTCATAAGCTCTATTTCATTAACGTAAAAAATAAACAATGTAACAAATTTATTAATTTTGGTTTGCAAACGTATAATGTATACAAGCTTATGTTTATTTTTTTCGTAACGTTTATTATTTTAATAATTTTTTACTTAGTTTTTCAATATAAGAATTAAAAATTTGTCTCTTACAAAAATAAAAGAAAAACAAATACAAGCACGTTGTTAACATCTTTGCATAAATGTTTAAATATAAGATTATAATTTTACAAAATCTATATTATAGAAAAATAAATTTTATATAGAATTTTTTCATTCACAATAAAAACTATCTTCAAGGACTTTCCGTAAAGTATATACTAACATAACTACACGTATTCACAATTTTTGCAACATTTTTTTTGTGTTAATGCCCAATCTTCAGTTTTTTTATAAAAAAAATATTTTTTTTACTAATTTTTTTTTGTATTCTAGTGCCCGAAAGTATATATTTATGCGGCTTTTTTATATTTTGTGTATATGCTCGCTTTGCAGATTAGTATCGACTAGGGATGCACCGAATAAAATATCCGGTCCGGTTTCCGTTACTGTCGGTCTCTTAAAAGTCGTATTCGACGTTTGGCATTTCCCCATAAAAAGGCCGAACATACAAAAATTATAACCTAAAAACATTTTTTTTGTCTACTATATAACTTACTTTTATTGGATTATTTGGCAAGACATATTTTGTCACTTGGGTTCCTTAAGTAGAACCAAACAATATGTTCATGTGTAAATATGTATTTTAAAAACATTCTGTTCATTTAAGTATATATGGGTACTTTAAAGTCAGTTGAGTTATAAAAAATTTTATGTATTTTATAGAATTAATATTCAAAATCCGGGAAACAAAAATTTTCTACTTGTACAAAAAGTTATTTTGATGCAATGCTATGTAAGCAAACATTTCCAGTTCTTTTTTATACTTAATTTATGCCTACATTATATGCAATATTATTACATTCTACATGCAAAATTTGTTATTGGCAAAAATTTATTATATTGTAATTTAAAGTATTGTCAGTGTAGTTTTTTAAACTTTTATTGAAAACGGCTTTCTGTAAATTCAAATAAAGTATTGGCGTAAAAAGCTTATTTGCTGCAGTTTAAAATATAATTAAACAATAGAAAAAAGACAAAAAAAACATTTTCCTTCTTATGGCATAATAAGTCTTAATTATTAGTATATTTTAATCTACGTTAATTTAAAAAAAAAAAAATACTACACAATTTTTTTTAGAATTTGGTTTTTATAAGGTTGTATATTTTGTTTGCGATAATTTTGGATGCGAAAAATCTCCACAAACCAAAATACATATGTTCGCAATTTTTTTGTTTCTAATAATCAGTAAAAATGTTTGTTAGTATTTAACAGGAACGATACATTAAGGGTTATGTTTTTAGTTTTTGTTATTTTTATTAGTGCTTGATTTTTTTTTTACATTTATATGTATGTCTTTTGACCAAAAATTAATAGCAAAAAAAATCAAAAATCATAAAAATAAATCTTAGTGTTACAAAGTTTGCATATGCTTATAAACGTGCCTATTGTTTTTTAAAAAAATTACAGTAAACCGTAGTAATAATTTTTTGTTTTTTTACATTTTTTTTGCAGGTTGGCAGACAAAAGACGATATTATAAGTTATGCTCCACTATTCATAGACAAAAACTGCATATCTTAGTAATGTGTACGCAACTAATACACGAAAATAAATCGCGATTCATAACGAAAAACTTCAAATCTTATGGAAGTAATTTTTGAACAATCTAAATTAGTAAATCCTCTAAAGAAAAACAATTATGTAATGCAAATCTAAAAGACTTTACAAAATTTGTTTTAAACCACAGAAATTTACTAAATGCTTGTAAAAAAACTGTGATAAAAAAAGTAAAAAATCAAAAACACGATTATACTAATACAATCTACTTCTGTAAAGCAAAAAGTCTTTGATAGATTTTCATTTATTATATAATGGTAAATTCTAAAACGTAAAATACTAGAGGAAGTCGACCAATAAGCTTTATAAAGCATTGATTGGCATTATACCAACATAAAATTAAGGGCGTGTTCTTTTTTGGCTCCCGAAAATTCCTTCTTATGATTCAAGGCTAAAAATGTCTGGTTGCAGATTCCTGGGTGCCGCACCCATATATTTGCACCCAGAAAAATATACAAGATTTGTAAAAATGTCCAGACTCCCAGGAATTTAAAACCTTCAGAGTGGTCTGGGTTTTTTTGAAATTAAAATGTTATTAAAAATAAAAGAAGATAAGATAAAGTAAAAATAAAAGGTATATAAAGAACATTATAATAAAAAAATGCATTTTATTGAAGAAAAGTGTAAAAAATGCAAAAAATACAAATTATTGCTTTTTTTAAAAATGACAAAAAAATCACAGCAAAGCAAAAAAATCGCAAAAAATTACAAAGAAACTACGAAAATGCAGTATAAACATAGTAAAAAAGCTAAATCTACACAACCAAAACAAAAAGTCTAAATCGCAGGAAAACATAGTAAAAAAAAGGAAAATTCAATAAATTCAAGCGTAAGAAAATTAGTATATGGCAAAAACCGCTCTACAAACAACATTTAAACATATAAGCAACATAAAAGAAGTAAATATAAACATGAAAAAGTATTATTATAAAAACATAGATTTTTCATATAATAAAGATGAAAACTATAATGTCTTATTTTTGCAGATTTTTATCAACGTATGTTTTATATGCTAAATTGTACTGACTTGTATAGAAAATAGTACTTTGATATGCGGTTTATTTGATATACTGTATATTTTATATATAATGCTTTGGAAAGCTATAATCAGCATTTTTCTTGACTTATGCCTCTGATAGACCGTCAATGATTTAATATTTAAAAAAAAGTTGTACCTGCAGACTAAGTTGCGCAATTATATGCAAATGTATATTGATAATATAGAGAGATAGAGAATTTTCTGTCATAAAAGTTTTTATTCTGAAATTGTCAGTATACAACTTATTTTGCACAGGATATATGTTTTTTGCTGACATATGCCTAAGTAAGTAAAAGTCTGACAAATAAAAAAACTGTTTATAAACTTTATATTAGATGCCTGAATATCCATTTGTAAAATATGCACATTTTTATTGCTTATATATAATTTTTTTACGTAAATTTGCAAATTAAAAAATAATAATATTTATGTTTTATGACAGCAATTTCTTACTAAACCTGGTATAGAGGGCGCTGTATTATGTTATTTCTATGTTTACTAGACACAAGAAATTGTAGATAAATAAACTACGTTGGTAGGAGTCTTATACATTGTTTTAAGGTAGGTATCCGCATTAAATTTTAACAAAAATTTTAAATTAGTATTATAAATATAATCTCTGCAAAAAGTCTTTTTTTTTGATTAATTTTGTTCATTTAGTGTTTTTTTCATGCCTAATATACGTTTTAAAAAAAACCCAGACATTTTAAAACATGTTTTTTTTCGACCCAGGTACCAATTCCCAGAAACCAAAATTTCTGGGAGTGGGCGTCTGGGTGCCACAAAAGAACACGCTTGTAATATATTTTTTTTAAAATTGTCAAGACAAGAATTTATTTCTATTGCCTTTTAGTAAAATAGCCTTTTACATTTATATGATAGTTGTTTACAATATAAAACAACACCAAAGTCTTGGAGTTGTTTTTGAAATTTTTTTTTCCCACTTATAATTCAGTAAGAAACTTAATTTTTTTAAAATAAAAATATTCGGCATATTCGGCGTAAGCGGCCGGTTGTACAAAAAGTGCTTTCCGATGATCTGTATTTATGAAAAAGCGTTGTTTGGTGCATTCCTTCTTAAAACATAGTGTGTTACAGCAATAATACGTTTTTTTTTTGCATATGTAATAAATATCAAAAATACGTACCTCTCAAAAAAGTGCATAAATACAAAATTAAATACAGAACTTTTATTTTTGGTACCCTATGCACAGCTTGCGAATAATAAAAAACCATTAAATATACAAACCCTTCATTCTGTATTTGTTCAAAGGGGAGGATTTACATTTACGAGGGCCCGGGGGCAGATTTTTAAGGCCCCGTTTTAACTGTATAAAAATTTAGAAGTACAAGCAGTGATAACATCTAGCATAAAGATTTTTGCGCTGAAATTTTAATTTGTTGTATCAGCAAAAAAACTGGCAAAAAAAAAATCATTTTTTTGGCGCATATTTATTATAATTTTGCAATATAAAAACAAAAAATTAAATGAAGAAAAAAATAGAAGGCGTATAATAATACGGCTGTTTACATATAAAAAAAGTTGACAAGTATTTTGGCAAAAAGTAAAATGTAAAGATTATTTTTGCAATTATAAAAAAAACTCATTTTAGTTTGATATACGTTAAATAGAACAGTAAAAAACACAACTAAAATAAAAAAAGATATTATGTGCCGTCGTGATTTATACTTTAAAGTGCCATTTACATGTGGTTTTTTAGATTCTCTATTACAAAGCACACGATTCCCATAAAAAAAAAGCAAGGAAGAAAAGTGCAAACGGCTTAGTACTCAAAAAATCTTTAACAATGCTTAAAATACCGATTTTATGTGAAATTTTGTACAAAAACACATAAAAAGCAATGTCTGATACAATTAAATAAACCCGTGTTTTTTGGTTTTTTATTCTAAAAAACCTTTGGTAAAGTAAAATCGAACTACTTTAAAGAATATTTTTTATCATAAAAGTGTAACTATCACAAAAAAAACACAGAAAATACCCAGCTTTATATTTTTCTATAGTTTTCAATTCCAACGAGAAAAATATAGTTTATATAGTCTAGTGATTACTGCTTGCACTAATACAAAAAATTTATTGGCATTTTTGTAAGATCTGATTATACGGTAACGCAATATACTTTTTTTACTGCAACAATGTTTTAAAAACGCTTTCAGTCAGCCTTTAATACGTAAATTAATATGAATTTTTTGTCTTAATTTCATTGATTTAAATTCGAATGATGTAAATAAAAGTATTATAATACTAAGTACTTAAAAATACATGGGCAAAACTTATGACCGTAAAATATTTCATACTATGTAGTAAAAACTAGTATACTTTTATACGCAGAAAACTATTTAATTTTACTTACTGCAAAATTTGCAAATAAATGTTTTATTTTTGCGTAATTTTACTAAAAAGCTCCAAAAAAGTTTATTATAAATACATGATTTATCATTAATTTTTTTTTTCTCCAAGGCTACTTTATTTGTACTCTTTACAACACAGCGTACTGTATTTTGTTGTTTTTGGACAAAATGTATATACATTTTATTGTGGGTCCCTTAGTCGGAGGCCCCGGTGCCCAATCCCCTAGCGGCTCTATAAATCCGCCCCTGAAAGTCGAAAAAATAGCTCATTAGATTTTACTTCTTATTGTTACCATACCACAGCAAGTATAATGTATAATTTGCAGTATCAGCACTTGAAATTAGCATTTTGGCGCCGGATGTTACTGTTTTGGAAAATTGAAAAACATTTTGTTTCAATTAAGCATACCAAAAAAAACCGACAAAAAACTCCTGTGCAAAAGCAAGACAAAAGGTGTTGCTATGTTTGTGAGAGCGTTGTAACCTAAATTCCGGTTTTCAAATAACTTTTCTTACGACAAGGAATCAATATTTTAAAAAACAAAGATATTTTATTAGATGGACTTCTTTTCATGCGTAATGAGCTATATGCAGCATCGATTTTTTGTTTCGTTCAGATCGTATGTCATATCTGTCTAAAAAATTACTTTTTAATGAAAAAAAAGCCTTTTCAAAATTTAAGTTCTCGCAATATACGCAAACAGCTTTGCAATAATACAAAGTTTACTATTTGCATTTACGATATTGAGTAGCACCTGGTCTGCTGTTGAAGGCCATTGTCTCAACACAGTGTCTATTTCTATATAATGCGTAGTTTGACCACTAACAAAAAATAACAAAATCTAAATGCTACTTTGATCTTACATTTAAAACAAACATTGTAGCATGAGGTGTTTACTTTATTGCATTGGCAGTCCATATTTGTTAAAAAAACATTTGTTATGTAATACCTTAGTAATATAGTATGAATAGTAACTTGTTACAAACGTTGTGCTAGCGGTGCTACAAAAGAACGCCTAAAATCGGGCTTTTAAATACATCAACTGTATTTTGTATGTGTTTACTTGTCTGTTCTTTTATATGCAACAATTTTTATTGTAAAAATCGTTTTTTTTATTGCAAAAGCAAGAACACTGTGTATTTTTGTACATTAAGTGGCCTTTTTGTTTTTTAAGGCTTTTCGTTAGCGTCAAATTACATTTCAATTTACGTTCACTACCAAAAAAAACTTTTTTACAACGAACACACAAAATGTTAAAAGTTAAAAATTACTTTTATTTTGTGCATCTGTAAAAAAACTATAGTGAAAAAAATGACGTTTATACCTGCTGCAATATACAAACAAAAAATGTTATTATATACATTTTTTAGTGTAGATTACATTGTATATCTCTTTTAAAGAATTCAAAACTTGCTTAATTTTCCCTTAACTAGATGTATTTGTTTTTAAACATACTAACAACAAAAAAATATTATTACAATAAAGCCCATAATTATAGTTTATTGATCTAATCGCATTCCCTGTAGAAAGGTTGGAAAATCTTTTAAAGTAAGGCATTACTGCGCTCAGTGGCGTACCCGGGGTTTTTTAAGCCAGGGGGTAGTCATTTTTTATACAAAAAGTATTACTTTAAACCTTTGTTCGATGCTTTAAAGTTCATAATTTTTTTTTGACACAAATTACAATTTATTTTTTTTATAGATTCTTAAACTAAAATAAACCTCTGCACAAAAAAAAAACGGCTTAAGTTAAGGCGTGAAAAACTTTATTGATGGGTGGGTTCATTCCTCGTACCCCGTGATACGCGCTTGCTGCCTAATAAAATTACAAAAGCTTAATTTAAAAATTTATCATTCATACTCTAAAAGAAAATAGTCCTTTGATACTTTTTTTGTTTGAGAAAAAAATATTATTTTGTAACAATTTTAGTCTGATCCCTTTGTTTTTTAAATCATAACTAATATAATATTTTTTTTAAGACTGAAAAATCGTTCCGTTCCGTTTCACTTTGCTTTATTTTTATGAAGGTCCGGCTTTTATTTTGGCTTCGGTCATTAAATTACGAAATCACAAATTTTTCATGCATGTATAGTCTAAAGCGGACCTTTTATTTTACTTTTTCGTTATAGAAATACAGTGAAATAATATTTACAGAACATGTATTGTGTAAACATAACAACGCATTGAGATTGCATTTTTTGTAGTATTGTACACAAAGTCTGCAATAAACAAACAATCATTTTAAATGCTTTTAAATGCAGGCAAGTACAAAGACCTGTCGTCTGCGTTTCTAATTCCGTTACGAACACCGGAACAAGCAAAATACATGCAAACTATAGACAATGGATATATTAACAGCCCAGAGGTTATAAAAGTAATTTAGTGTTTTAAAGTCGTCTTTTTGTTTTATTTGCACCAAGCTCTTTGGATATATGGTGAAAAAAACCCCTTTCATAAGCAAGAATGTATCTTTGGTTTTTGTAATCGTAAATATTGGAGAAGTGAAAAAGTGTTGGTCTCTTGTAGTAATATAAAGTAGGGTCCACCATAAATACATATAAAAAATTCATTAATGTATTGAAATAGCACAAATATGCAATTTAAAAAATCACAGCGTTATTAGATATCTATTATCGATTGTTTTCGGGCACGCTTGCGTCCTATTACACGTGTTAAGCTTATTAAAAATTAATTACTCGATCCATATCCTTAACACAGATGCACATGCGTACATGAACATAAATTTTAATATATAAGTTTATAAATGCTTACAAAATATGCATGCTTCTAAAAATGCAAATCTGCCCGATTCAAGTCTGTTTTATGTAATAATGCATTTAAAATACCAATTTTATAAGTAAAATCTTCTTACGTACCCGCATTATGTTGCAATACTAGAAGCGCAACGTATAATATACATAATAAAGTCATAATAATCAAAAACTTGTTATACTGTATTTTTTTTAATTTACTTTTAATATAACTAACATAAAAAGAATTTCTGATATACCAAAAATTTATCAGTTTTTACAAAACTAAAAAATCTATATCAAACAATAAAAGTATTGCTATTTATCTTTTTTTGCAGTATATAAAAATGCACTATAAGGGAAAAATTTGACCGAAAACGTGTTTCTTGTATGTTTTTTTTTGGATAAAAAATATTTTGCGGTATGTATACATTCTAATTTAATAATTAAAATATGCATTGTTCGTATTAATTAAAAAATAAAAACTAGTTGTACAATCATACTTTAATTTATAACATTTAAACCTGTTATCAGTTGAATGTAAATTCTATACATCTAGATTTGTAACGATCTTATAATACCTTCTACCTGATGTAGTTGTAAGAAAAAAAATTTATATTTTAATAAGTAAAAAACAATAAAAAATATGCACGATATTGTATAAAATTAAGTCAAACTACTCCTAAGCCATGTTTGTTGTAAGTTGTGTTCTTACAAAGCTGCAAATACATAGAAAAAATAGTTAATCGGTATAAAATTTATAGTTCTTCTTTAAGGAAATTTTAAACATAGTTTCTGAAAACCAAGATTACGTCTTATGCATATATTTAGATCGCTAAAATGTATTGATTGCTTTTAGTCTATGTAGCGTTGTTTACGTTATAAATTTATCTATATAAATCAGTTCAGTAGAGCATCATATAAAAGGAAAGTAATAAACGCAGAATGAATAGCTATCTCACCCGCTTCTTTTTGTTGTACATATTATAGGAACAAAAAACGATGCAAGGGAGCTATCTAGAGTAACTCTTTCTACCACATTTGGCAAATATGTAAATTGAAGATTTACCTACAAAAAAATAAGTGTAAGAAGAAAAATTTTTTACGTGAATATGACTGGATAAAAAGGTTTTTCTATTTACTATACTTTTGGCTATTGTATACATTACCAGTAACCTAGATATATTTTCTGTCCTAAAAATATGGTTAGTGAGCAAACGCACTTTGCATTATTGCAGATGTCAGCAAAACTGCAATAGACAAAAAATCAAAAAAAATTACAACATTTTAGGATTAGGTCAAACTTACCAAAAAAACTAGTTTTTTTTGTAAAAAAAAATAAAATGTCTTTTTTTTTATTATTTCTAGTAGTTTCTAATGTCAAAAATGTAGATACAGCGTCAACAACAATAAAAACACAATAGAAAGCATATCTTATGTGCAAGTTACCATTTTATCTTCCAAAAAAACCATTACATGAAAAAAATAAACTGTACTACACTTATAGTTTGAATCTTAAGTTACCATTTATTTACTAAAAAAGACTCTTTTTTATTTGTAAATATTGTAAAAAAATGTTTTTGATATTTTAAACTAGTATAATTAAATTTTTAATAAATGAAATTACTCAAAAAAATATCCTAATAACCGGTAAAAAACACAATACACATAATAGTTGAACTTTTTTGGCACTATATAAAAAAATACAATAAAAAACTTGTAGAAAAAAAAAATATTCCGGTTATATACTATTCTAACTCTTGGGTAATGCTGCTTTTGCCTTTTATCCACTATAGGTTTACATAAAGACATTTTAGAAATGATTATTTTTGTTTTGATCTTAATGATTCATTATATGAATTTTTTTTAATTATTTTGGAGTACCAAATTTCTTTCTTCCGGTTACCATTACCCGTTTTGACTTTTTTTTAATATCGATTTTTTTTCAGAAACGATCTTAGAAAGCGACCCTTAGGTCATTTCTGTTTGACCCGGCTGTGCACCTCGAGGTCAAACTAGGAAGCAGGAGCACGGGTCATGGGGCCTCTGGCTCAAGGTCCGCAAAACTGTTTTCAATAAGAGGTAATTTTTCTGCGGCAAAACAACACAATATAGGAACCTATGTTTTTGCCAAAAATTAAAAAAAGTAAGTTAAAAACAATTATTTTTAAAAACAAACACTGAACTATGGTTGACGTATTTTTTACTAAATATATATGCGCATACACACAAAATTGCATTCAACATTTCGTTCTATTCAAGAGTCGATTTACTTATAGTTTTTTCGTTAAAAAGTATATATAACAAAACACCTTTTATATAGGTACAGAGATAACAAATTTTCTGCAGTGTAGTTCTGTTATAACGTTACTTTATACACCTGTTTCATATCATCCGCAGTTATATAAAAAAAATTAACACGAAAAAGAACAGTTAACCGTTTTTAATGTAGCATAACTACGCTTTTCTTTTAAAATTAAAAGCTCCACAAAAAAAAAAACGTCCTATAAAACAGATCGATTTTTGATGAGCAAATCGGGAATTAATGAAAAATCAAGCTGTGCTTACTAACAAGAAATGAATTTTACGTTGCCTTTTTGCAATAAGCAAACTATACAACAAATTAAAACTTGTTTTTTGGAAAATATTTTCTGTGTGATAGTAGCACCAAAAAAAAAGAAGAATTTTATTATAATCTTGTTATTACAGTTTAAAACGCTTTTTTTTTTATAAAAGCGTGCAAAAACACGTGTTTATTGCAAGTTTATGTATGCCTGTTCAGTAATTATTGTAGTACTCAACGTCGCATTTTGTCAAAGTAGTCATTGTTTGTTCATATGTACTTATATTATTACAAAAAAAAATTAAAGTTTTTTTTACAACTTATTATAAGGGTTTTTTTGCTAGTTAAATAAAAAACTTGTTATAAAGATATTTTTTTGTTACATGCAAGCGCGTATTTTGTACGGCGCATAAAAAAAATTCCTATATATTTTAGTGCAATTATATTGCAAGAAAACGAAAAAAAAAACTAAAAGTAGGTATGTCTACCATTTTTAGATATGACCTTTACAATTTTTATTGAAAAAAACTTGTATAACTATAGTTTATTTTATGTCACTGTCTACAAAGTCTTCGCATTCTATAAAAAACGTGTTTAAAATTTTTCTTTTTCATATTGTAAAATTATAATATATATACGCCAACAAAGTTATAATCTTTTTCTGCTGATTTAATATAGCTTTTACAGCAAAATGCAGAATGCTGTCGTAAATAAAAATACAATACTTGTAATTTACAATGCCTATACTACAAAGAAATCGAAATTTTTATAGGGGCCCAGAGACAAACAAGGCCCCTGAACCCTTTCAAATATATTGCCTTTACTGTTTCACCTACGCGACCTGTAAGTCTATTTCTAGTTACGCGACTCTAGACTCTCTTTGCGTGCCCCATGTTTCTTCACTAAGATATCCAAGGCTTACGTCGGTGCGCGACTATTTTTTATTATTTTAATATTTATATATTTTGAGTAAGGTGGGACTTTAACAACAACATTAAAAATAATTTTTAAATATTGTTAACCCTTGCGTTCTCTTGCAAAAAACTATATTTACAGACGAATATTGTAGTAGATATGCTTGTAAAAATTATTTAAGTCATTCATTGCCTAGTAGTAGGTTGCATATATACAAATATTGTTTATAACGTTTTAAAAACTTTTTACGCATTAGTTTAATGTCATGTGTACATTTAAAATTTTCTTGGGTACATACGGATGCAGAGTACCTAACGACACAATATGATCAGAGTATAGTATTTTACTGTTTATGTACGTAACATATACGTGCACTTCCTTTTCCTTTATGTACTACTTTACTATAATTTTGAGCAAATTTCAACTGGGTTAGCCATTATTAACTTACCACCAATACATACTATGACTACAGTAATTGTATATATAGTTCAAATTTAATCTGACTTTTTTTTTCATATTGTTTTTAAGTAATTTTTAGTCAAAATTCGGTAAAGTGTAGTATAGAGGGTATTCTTAAAATGAAATACAATATCGGCATAAAAACAAACAAAAGTCTAAAAAAACATATGACTACAAAATAAAAAATTAACATTTTTTATGCAATCCTAAAAACAAAAAAGTACAGAAAAATAATAGTTGTACCCCCCCCCCCCCTAAGATAAATCATCATTTACCATACAGTTTACGGAGACACAATGCTGTGGAACATATTAGAGAAGCCAAATAATCTTCACTTGTACCAGTATCTTTTTTTCGGCTGAATCTAAGGAACCTTTTTGCTGTTACAGTGAAATTTTATATATTGTAAAATTTGGTTAAATTAATAATACACCCATAAAATATAGTTCCAACATAAAAGTTTTTACATGATAAAAACGACAGTAATTAAACCGCATACCCGTTGCGTAATGACAAGACCGCGAAGGATGTAACAGATCTTAAAATACGTATAATTTAATTTGCTTTTGCATCTTATTATACACTAGTACAATTTGAATGCTCTACACTCATTGCAAATTGCTTGTTACAGTTACTTGCTTTAAAAAAAATAAAATATTTTAGATATGCGTTAATTGCACTTAATACCCGCATAAAAATTGTTATAAATTAATACTTAAGAGGTTGAACATAAAAATAACTTTATACTCACAGAAAATATATTATAAAAAAAGTGAAAATATAAGAAAAGATTTTTTGCCAAAACGTAAAATTTAATACATATTAATTACACTAGAACATAAATAATAATAGTTCTTTCATTTTATAGTAATTCTAGTATGAATACAATCTTTGATTTCATTTATAACTTCCTGCAACTGTTTGATTTTTTGACCAATTATTCGTAGACTATTGTTTGTACTTCGTTAGTAAAAACGCGGTACTTCTTTTTTTTGTATATTGATTATCACGATTTTTTTTTGATTTGCTATAAATTTATCATAAATATCAAGTGTAAGTGTACTAAATATTATCCTATGCTAAGAATAAAATTTCTCATATTTTTAATGCGTCAAAAAGATATTTACTTAGTTGTTAAACTTAAGTTCAGTTAACAGCTTACACAAGGCCCATTTATTTTATGCTAAAAAACTCTCTTTCTATTTCGGATGCACTAAATCAACACATTTTGACACTTTATCCGGTTGACGTGCTTTTTAGGCTGATTTTACAAACCGTAAAAGCATTATAAATATGTGCCATTTTTAAGTCAGTTTTCTCATTTATATAAAAGTTATTAGGTTTTAAGTTGATGAATTTCTTTTTGTAGTTAGATTGAAATGCACGTAAAGTTATTTAATCAAGTGTTACATCAGGGAAGTTTTATTGGGCGGTAAAAAATACAAGTTGATGTGACTTAGTTTTAATAATTTGTGAGTTTCAACATTATCAAGAAATAACACTATTTTTCTATTTTCTTCTATCGATAATATATTCAATAGCCAATATAATTTTGAAACTAGTTTTTTTGATATCCAATCTGATAATTGCTCGTTTGTAAAATGAAACTAGTTTAGTGATTTTCTTATCACTACCGTATCTAGGTTTATATATTTTGCCGATTACTTCAAGTTTCATTTTCTCCCCACACAGGGGCGGATTTAGGGGGGGGGGGGGGGTGCCCTGGGGGAACAGGCATTAGGGCTTCCGCCTAAGGGGGCCCCCAAAACTTATTTTAAGACTTTTTTTTTGCAAAAAAAATAGAGAACTAGTTTATGCAAGGTCAATAAATTGTAAACTTCATACATAAAAAGATTTTAATAAACAGCATCTAAATATTTTTGTGTTTATTTATGTATTTATAAAAGCAAATTTTGCAAAATTATTTAATCAATATGCAATATTTCATAATGAACCGTTTTTTTTTGTGGTTGTATAGTAAAAAATGTATATTTAATTATAATCAATGTAAAATTCAGAAATTATCAACGAAATGCGAAACTTATCTTAACTACTTATTGCATACACATATTTTTCAATCATCCACAATTACGACGAACAAAAAAAAGATTAAAAAAAATAAATGTTTACTGTTTTTTAAAAAAAACTGCATGGATAAGATTTTGTTTGGTTTTACACTACTGTCGAAAAAAGGGTATGGATTGATGTTCAGGTTCATTAGAAGCGACTTGATTACTGTGTATTCGTGCACGAATGCACACTATAATTATTTATTCCATGTTTACCTCTTTGCATTTAGCGAAACATAAAACAGAAAAGGCATACGTTTTTTGCGTCTATTAAACTGTGTTTTGCGCATAAATAAAAAAACATATTTTTTATGACAGTAAAAATTGTGCTTTTAAAAATGCTTTATCTTTGAAAATAATCTTTAAAAATAAATGATAAAAATGTGTTCGGTGCAAGTTGTTTATACCTTGATGCACATTTCTATTTTGGATACACTATGTAACTATAAAACTATTAATTCTATGCATTTATTTTGAATTTTATAGTAGAAATTGCGTTCTCGTTTTTTTTTTAACTTTTTACTGTGGGATAGGTTTGAGAATTATGTAGTAAACGTGTCATTAAATCACTTTTTGTATTATTTAAATAAAGGTTTTTCAGTTTAGGAAAAGCAGCAAATATATCGTGTTGGAATTATGTTTATAAAAAGAAAATTGTCTAAAAATGTACATAATTTTACCAAGTTTCGAGGAATCTTTACCATTATTTGCAGCCAAAAACGTTATCAACTGCATTTTTTGGTGTGTAATACTTACCATTCTATGGATTATATATGTTCTTTTTTACAATTTTATGTTTTTTACATTTAAAAAATATAATGAATATACGCCAAAAAACATGATATTTTTATCTGCTGACTTAATAAAGCCTAAACTATTGAAAAGATGGTAGCATAAACAAAAATGAAAATTTTTATTGGATCACTGTCTACCCTAAAAAAATTATAAAATATAAAAAAGGGGGCCCCATAAAAAAAAGAGCCCCTGGGCCCCCTAAAATGTAAATCCGCCCCTGTCCCCTCACGTTTACTTGCACCTAAGAAAACAATATTGTTTTAACATAAGATTTCTTTTTTTCTAAGGATTTTCTATTATGTGAACAATTGATTTATCAGGTAAGAATTTTAATTCAATCCTGTTTCATTACAATTATAAATATGTGACGGCCTTATTGTTTTTGCAAAATATTTTTGTCGGCTGCACTCTGTTACAAATTATCACCGGCTGTTTGTTCGGCTGATCCAGCTCCCCCCCCCCCCAAATTTTTATTATAGACAAATTCAATGTATTCTATAGTTTCGTAACCATCCTGCACTAGTATGAGACCCCTATATTTCATTCTCTTTTGCGTATTATAATGCTACCGTAAAAACTCAAAATAAGGACAGGGTAAATCTATTATGGCTTTATTATTAAGACTGGTTTAAAATATCCTTATAAAATTAAATGACACACTGTCAACTAAGCCCAATCAGAAAACAGTACAGCAAATGAGAAAAATCAAAATATATACGCAAATTTGAACGGTCTAGATAAAACATGAAACATTTTTCTTAAATAAAAAGAATTCCAAGGACTAATTTAATAAGATGGTGGTCATTTAGAAGTAGATTTTTATATAAGGTAACAAAGTGCGAAGAAACCCGGTAGTGGTCATCGGGATTTCTATCCTTTTATTGAAGATTACTTGTATAGGGAAATATTAAAAATGAAAATGATGGGCTGCCCGTGACATACCCATGGATAAGAGCTGACGCACTACAAAGATTTTTAGATACCAATGGGTCAGATCTTTTGGTGTTAGAGTTAAGTAACTTTTGAATTACTAAATTTTTGCACAGGTACCATCTGACCCTGCGTAAATCTTCTAGTACCCGAGTAATGCCTGATATAAACATGATATTCAAAACATGATATATAAAACATGATCATCATCCGGAAATTCATGATGAAATTTTATATTTTTAATATTCCAAAATCAAGAGTCTATAATTTTGATGAAACGGGGATTGTGTTCGATTTGTCTCCTGTGAAGGAAGACGGTTTAATTGGTTCAAGGAAGGTTTCTATTGGCAAAAAAAAAAAAAAAGATTAAGGTCGAGTAGTAAATGTGGTTTGACAGTTGCTGCTGATGGTTTATATTCAGTACCATTTTTTATATATAAGGGAGTTTTCAAAAAGATCCATTGGTGATATTAGTAAGAATTGGCATTTAGAAGTACAAAAAAATGCTTGGATGGATAAGTTCACCCTGCAAAAATATATCGAGACGCTACCGGGTACAGCCGAGCCAAAATTTTAATAATGGACGCATTTTCGGTTCATAGAAGCCCTTCAAAAAAACCACGAGAACAGAATTTAACGTTGTTTTTGTGCCCTCTAGGTACACAGATATTGCGCAACCTCTTGATGTGGGAGTCATGAAACCCTTTAAAGTCAACATGAGTAAATTTTTTACCCCCTGGAGTATAAAAGAGCATAAAGAAATAAATATATATATTGACGCCGACAACAAAATGATGTGCGCTGAGTGGACCAGACGATGCTACAAATCAAAAAATCAACTTTTTTTTTCTTTAAGGCTGCAGGAAAAAATATGGAAGCGGATGAAGATTTATCACAATTGGATCTGCAAGCGTTTATTGATTGAATAAATATAATTTGTTAAATATCCAGTGACATTTTTACCAACAGAATTTTTATTTTGTCCTGTAATGAAAAGGTATTAAATTATGTCCTTTATTTTCGAGACTTTTTCCTATAACCATTGGGATTATGGCAAATATTTGGAAGGTTTTATTATCGAGTTTTTAAGGTATAATAAATGAATCACTGGAGGGACTAGGGATCGAATTTTTGTGTCAATCCAGAACAAATGTAAATATATGATCATTTATACAGTAAATCAAAAAATTTTGAACTCCTGACCTTTATGACTTTAAAGCTACCAGTGAGTGCTGTAGTATCTTGGTTTTATTGTTTTTGATATTGTAGTATGTGGACGACCAAATTTTGTATTTTCAATAATAAATGTCATGGTTTGCCCGCGTCGATATCATCTAATAATTCTTTCTTTAATTTAAAATATTTCCTTACTCTTTTTTTAGATCATTATATATTTTACAATATTACTTATATACTGCCTGAAAAATATGGGATGCAAAAGATCCAAAATATTGGAATCTGTTTTTTGTAATTAATTTTTAATTGATCTCACGTAATTTTAAAAAAAATAAATCATAAATCTAGATAATGTATGTTTATAATATAAATAAAAATACGATTTTTTTAAATTCTTTATAGAGTACTTTTTTTTATTTTGCAATATGGTATTTAGGAAATTTCCATTAAAGAAGATTTTCCAATGTAAACCCCGTCCAATATATACATAATTTACTGTTTTTTTTCAGAACCTATAGTTTGTGTTCTTTAGAAATCTGATAAAAACATAAACGTTTTCGTTTTCTTTTTTTTTATAGTTTACTTAGATATTTTTTGTATTTTTCTATTCATGCAGTATTTTTTCTGCAAAAGTTAGATCCCCTATACCAGGGATAGAGAATATGGTACGGTAAGCGGGCTGAAATTTTTTTTCGATCCCGCCCTTTTTGGTCATTATGACCATAATATATAGAAGCTTTTTATATGTGTCTAAATTTGTATAAAAGTATACACATCTTAGAATATTCATTTAAACTTGTTATCAAATGTAAATGATAGATAAAGTCGCAATCACGGGTTATAATTAAATTTAAAAGGCTGTCCTGCGTCACATTTTTAAATATCTGCATAAAATATTACAAGATATATTGTAAGTGCACGCGTAAAATCTTTAAAAGCAGCCCAAAAACCTTTTTAGTGTATTTCCTGCATATAAAACTTTCTTTTATATAATCAGGCAAGCAATTTTTTTGGTAAATTGTTTGAAAAAAATATTTTTTTTTGCATATAATTTTTTCAAAATATATTTTTAACATGTTTTTAACAAAAATACGCAAAAATTCATCTTTGTAATATGAGATGTAAAATAAGATACATGGATAATTATAATTTTGCCAAACAAAGGGGATGTAGCCAGAGGTAAGTTTTTGGAGGGATCAGGGGGGCAGTCAACCCCCCCCCGCTAGAAGTTATACATTATAGTTTTTTCTAATGTTTAAGCCGAAATATATGTGTACATTAAAATAATTTTTTTTTTCCCCCCTTAAAAAAAATAAATTTCTTTCACCTCCCTTAAAAAAAGTTAGGAGAATACTCCTGGATGTAGCCCGTATTCTTTTAAAAAAACATTTATGGGCCAACGAAAATAAAAATAGTCAAAAAATAATCTATGTTTTACAATGGATAATAATAATAGAAAACATAAAATTGAAAAGTAAAATTAAGCTTGTGTATTTTTCGAATGATATTGTAATATATATTTATTTTGAAGCATTTTTGCTGTACAAATGCATATTTAAACCTATAAAACAAGGAAACTATAGAAATCAATCATAAAATATTTTCTTATAAATAAATAAGTTATATGCTAACAAATACAATTTTATTTTTTTATTATCCAGGAATTTATCAAATTAAAGTTCCCAAAAATAGAAAACATACATGATTGACTAAGGGCGGGTTCTTTTTTTTTCTCCCAGGAATCTGGTTCCCGAGAACTAGCAAATCCCAGGAATTTTTCTCGTGGGAACTAAAAAATAACATAATTTCAGAATAAGAAAAAATATTTTTTTTTCTTTTATTATTCTAATAGTAGGAAAACTACACAAAGAAATAAAATTAACATTTATGCTACTTGTAAAATTCAGATTTGAAAACAAAAAAATTATGCAAGACCAATCTAAATTTTCGAATTAAAGTAATTCTTATAAAATTTTATCAATTCTGATATAATTTAGTTTTATTTTGTATTTTTATCTTATTTTCTTGTAAAATGTTTGTTATTATCATATATTTCTTTTTAAGTAATTTAGTACACAGTAAACTCTGGGTACAAATTTCTCCCAGGAACTAAAATTTTCTGCTAAATCTTGTTCTTTTTTCTGTCGGTTTTTCTCCTGGGAACCAACTCTGGGAGCCGCTCCCAGGAATTATTTAGCCTTAAAAAAGAAGGGATGGTTCCAGGGAGTGAAAAAATAATACGCCCTTAGTCTTTTTGTTTGTTTTTTGTAAAAATTTAATTAACTTCAAATAATTTCGGACCCCCTAAGGCGGGGGTCCCGGTGCCCATGCCACTGGGGACCCCCTTAGATCCCCCTGTCCCTACTGCGGGGTACTAACACCACCATTGGGTACTATAACAAAGCAGTGTTCAAATCGATACCAGTATTTGGAATCACTAGTGGTAGCAATTTTTAAAAGTATATTTATTCGGTTGTATAAAAGAATACATGGTACATGTTACTATTCAAATGTAAAAATATGCATTACTTTAAAATAAAACGACTTTTTGAAACGTCCATTCTCTATATTATAGCTTCAGTTTTATATTACTATGAAATTAACTTGTACAACACTTTCCATTTTACAATTTTCTAAGTAAAATTTCCTCAAAAATTAAATTAAATAAAAAAGCGTCTTTTTATACCCTTGTAGGGCTTTTTGGGTTATCACTATTTCTTTACAAGGCACAGAGAAAAAAAAAACTAAAAAATTATTTTTTCGGCAGACAGTAATATAAATAAAGGAAAGAAAACATATTGCCAGAATGTACCAATGCATATGTTCGACTTTTTTCTTAATATTATATAAATCACCTTGTGTATAAAGAATTAGTAATTTTTACCATACGGTGTCGAGGAAAAGCGCTGGTATAAAATCTAGCTAAAATAAATTCCATTTGTTAAATCTGTCCTTTAATACAATAAATTATACACACTCATTCTTTATTTAAAAGATATCTTAACTTAGATTAAGGTGGGTTCCAATTATAAACAGGAGTAGGGCTCAGAAAAAGTATCGGAAATATGTGAAATGTCGAATTATCGACCAAGAATACAAAAAAACAGTACCAGGTTGTTAGGCTTTCACAAATATAGATTTATCCCCTTTCTTTGCGTTTTTCTTTAAGTTTCTAAGGATGTGTCTTTTTCATTTTTAAAAAAACGTTTATGTGTTTAAACGTTTTTTAAAAATAAAAAGTTGTGCTGTTTTTATAATTTTTTATAACTGTTTTAATCGTTTAAAAAAACATGTCTTTTTTTGCAAAAAAAACGTTTATAATTACAAGCAAAAAACTATGTGTCGTTTTACAATTATAAAAAAAAAAGGTTTTTTCTAAATGCTTAAGGTGGTGTCTTTTTCAGTTTTTCCAAAAATTTTATACAGGCATAAACATTTATATCACAAACACATATGTCTTTTTCAAAAGTTTAGGCCCGGGTTGTATACGCTTATTTTTCATGCCATTAAAAAACGGTTTAATTATTTTTTATGTC
>JAQFYM010002205.1:0-25344 GCA_034694785.1 Agrenia bidenticulata | reverse complement strand
ATCTACATACCATTCAAAATTCTAACAAAAATAAAAATGTAAATACGAGGTTTTGCTTGTAAGTATTAGCCGTAGTTATAATTTTTATTAAATATACACTCGTGTGCGAAAATGTTTAGCCTCAAAGTGTCTTAAAAATTTTAAGTGTCTTCATTTTTTAACAAAAAAGTAGTCCCTACCGGCTCATTATTTGTGTTTAGAAAAAATTTTTGTACAATTTTTTGATTTCTACTTTTTTTTCATAAAAAATTTAAAAAAATCTTTTGATCATAAATATTTATTTGGTATATGCTAGTTTAATGATAAAAATATAGACATTTGAAAATTTATAGACACTTTGGGGCTAAATTTTTGCACACGATGTAGTAATAAATATTTTTTTTTGAAAAAAAAAGAAAAAAAAAACATCGGTATGGTAATAAATACGCTGTGATCATGAAATTTGTTTCTTTTCTATTTGTAAAGGGTTCTTCCATATATACTTACACGAACTATAAAAATTATTAAATGGTTTTAGAATCATTTAGTTAACTGCATATTAACATCATATTATACCTTTTCGTACATTTCAAGTTTTTTCCATAATGATCATTATTAGGGAAATACGAAATAAATTTCTCCGTAAATAAATATTCTTTTTTTTTCCGCATTCTTAAAATGAGAGCATTTTTTACACGTTGTATTTTTGTCAAAAATTTTTTATATTTATACTAGAAATTTTTCAAATTTTTTTTTACCATAATCTTACCATTATCGCCATTATGGGGAAAACTAAAATTCCGAATCACCCTAACATAACTATAAATATAGCCCCTCTGGTGATATGGCACTTTTTTTTGTCCATGTTGTCCATCCTTGGAATTTTTTCTCCAATGGAAATCTTTCTATTGTAATTTTCCAATATGGAAAATAAAACTTGGAATATTAGTAAAAGTTATTAAATTATCGTATAATAAATGCATAAAGAACTTGTAAATTAGGGGTAGTGTTTTTTATACTAATGAATTATTTTATTTTCTGATTGATTACTTCGTGTGTTTGCCTTGCAGGATGCATCAAAAGATAGTATATTATTGAACCTGTACACATTGTCGGTAATGAAAAATATTACGAACGATCA
The DNA here is from genome assembly GCA_034694785.1 of Agrenia bidenticulata. Taxonomy (NCBI): domain Eukaryota; kingdom Metazoa; phylum Arthropoda; class Collembola; order Entomobryomorpha; family Isotomidae; genus Agrenia; species Agrenia bidenticulata. The sequence continues at coordinate 24,224 of JAQFYM010002205.1, read as the reverse complement.
ATAAAGAATAAATATATTCTCTTGTTTCTTAAAAATAAAATGTACAGCTAATATTTGGTTTACACTTTAGTATAATGAAAATCAATTTATTCTATGCAACAATTCCTATAACCTTACGTATTTTACTAAATCAACATAAGAGTTATACTTCTTGTGCATCATCTATACATGTGTAGATTTTAAAGTAGAATTTCTCCAAAAAAAGAGGAATATTTTCTACGATTATGAGTCTTTGTACTAGATTCGTCATAAAACATTAAATAGAAAAAAATAACTATAAACAAGCCAAATATTTCTTTCCGTCTAATTTATATAATACAAACAAAAACTAAATATACGAAAGAGTACTAACTAGGGTTAGTAGTAAGTAAGATTTACAAATCAAATATCGAGCATTTTATACCCTAAATATTTGCATATCTGAAAATATTCTAATATTCAATCATTCAAAAACATTCGTATATTCGAATGTATAGATTTTAAAAGCTTAAAATAAAAAAAAACCTGTACATTTATAATAAATTGTTATTTTTTACAAACAGATTTTTTGCTAATTTGTTATGCAATATTAATACTTTCATTTTTCGTACAATAGACCAGTGCCGTAGCCATAATTTGTTTTAGGATAGGTCAAAAAAAACTTGAGCGTATACAATTAAAGCTTATTACAGTGGTGTGCAAAAAATACGCCCTTTAAAAGGCTTAAAAATTTATAGGGGCAAAAACTAATGGTAAATGTTTATAAAGAAAAGGAGTGCAACAGGGCATTTATTAGTCCTTTATACTATTTATAAGGCTTGTAAACGTTAGGGGGTATATACATTTATAATATTATGAGTCCTATATAAAATTATGTCTACGTGATAATATACAAATCAGATACACTGTTTGCATATGCGAAACTTGTATTTGAATTAGCTAGTTCGTATCAAATAGACACAATGTAATAACTAGGACACAAAAAAAATTGGATTTTATTTTCCAATTTCTTTGGGTAGGAAAAGATAAAAATGCAATTAATATACTGTAAAGCTAATATTAAATTGTTTTTCAGTTAGTTTGTTATTAAATTGCTAGTAAAAATCATTTTATGAAGCAAAAAATATTTATGATTATGCTGCTGTTACAAAGATTATTGCGGATTTCCCGAAATGGAAATTAACGATGACAAAATTACATGCACTGCATGCTAGGCTGAGTGGTTATATGGTCCAAGTGTTGGCCCTCAAAACATATAAAAACATATTGCATTAACTTCTCATGCAAAAATTACTTTCGAGCCAAAATGGAACCTATATCAAAAACAGAAGACATTCGAGTAAAAACTTGTTACTAAACAGTATAGATTTAGTAGACTTTTTTGTCGACTTACACATTTCCCTTAGTGCTTTAGATATAAAAATGTTACAAGTATTTGCTGCAAAATATCTTGATTTCCCAGTTTACTCTAGTACCTATTATCGAACCAAAATATTAACAAAACTACATGCTAAAAAAATAGAACTTTAAAAAAAAACAATTTATGATAAGATTTTTTTACTATTAGCAGATCCATCACAGATTCTCTATCCAAAAATATGCTTAATAGTTTGATCGGGCATGTAAAAATAAAAACCCCCCTCTGAAATATGGTTGCATAAATAATACAACTCAACAAAGAAAAATCTGAAAATTTGTACGCGTTATTCAATCTACATTGTATGAATTCTTTTCGTCTAGTTCTAATCGTATTTATTTAAAATATTTAGAAGCAACCAGGCGAACCCAATGCTTGCAACAGTCAGAACCTTTAAGGCAAGTTACACATCTTATAAGCCCTTTAAATTTATTTTTCATGCACTGCATAATATATGCGAGAAAAAAGGCATAATCCCGCTAAAGTCGATAAATTATATCATTCCTTAAAAAGAAATTAGTAAAGAATAACACGAACAAAAACTCTTTTGTTTATACAAAATTTGTATTGTCTATATTTTCTATAATGAAAAGATTGTGAACATGGATTCAATTTACTCAGTATATTTTTGTAATTTTTTGTGAGATTTCCGAATTTTTTAACCGAAATATGCATAGAAAATGATCTTAAAAAGCATATAAAATTTATATCCAAAGATTTTGATATCAACTGAAAATGTGTAATGATTTTTTTTATTATTATAAGTATTAAATATTTAGAAACGAAAGATCTTTCTACTGAAAATTAGGTTGTGACTGTATAAAGATGTAAGAAAAACACAAGACACGATTTTTGTCGATTATGTAACATCAATAATACGCTAAAACCTAATATTAGTTTCTTTTTAGAAATAAATTAGTCGCAATTAGAGGTTGCAAATTGGTGGGTCCCGGATGGGATTTCAATCCCACGGCTAGACTGGGCAGGGATGGGATTGCTTTTTGACACGCCATTTAAAGATTGAAAATCGATGGGTCCCACATGGGAGAAAAATCCCATGTCGTGATTGAATCGCAGAAACTGCATAATAAAAATGTTTATACAGTGGATTGTATGTTAATTGTAATAAATGTTTTTATAAATGTTCTTGTTGTATGTCAAATACTTTTTGAACTACAAAAATATTTTTTTTATATCGATAAAGTATTAACATAATAAAATGCAATGAAGCTTGCTTTTTTAAGTATTGAGGTAAATCAACCTATTTGTATGTTTGAATGTATAGTTGTTTTATTAATTAGGTTCACAATATACGAATAACCACAAAACAAAGTAAAACCAATGGAATCTGGTACATAAACGTGCTAAACACCAATATGGAAAATTAATTTTAATTTTTAAATTGCAAGATACATGTATCCATGTGTATAACATATATACTAAATATCTAATGTCTAAATATCTTAAACCATAACTATGTTAAGTCACAAATTTCGTACAACATCGCAAACAGTTTTACATTAAAAAAACGGGTTTATACGGCTTTCTAATCATATAAGACTATAAGGTTTAATCAGTAATTTTATAAAGTAAATTTGCATTTTTACGTTACTTTAACAGTGCCTAACCTGTAATTTACTATTTTCTAAAAATCCTGCAACTGAACGTCATGAAGTAAGTTTGTTTTCCCATAAAAAAACAAAACATTTAAAAGGGGTGTGTTTTTTTTTCACCCCTTATTTTTTATAAATTAATACATGCACTTCATGTTAAAAATCTGGACATTTTGATGTTTACCAGTCTAAATATTGTACGATGCACATAAATCTCTGTTACGTATTTTAATTACTATCAAAACTGCTACAGCGCATATTAACGATGATTCGTGGTTTCTTAGACAAAAATGTATAGCTGGATGTATTAGCCAATTGCTTGATTGTGATCGCGGAAATAAAAGTAATGTGCAAAAAATTAAAAAAACTTATTAATTCGTATTATCTAAAAAAGAAAACTCGTTTAGAGTAACTACCTAATATAACTTTAAAGAAAAAAAAATGTATTATATGTTAATGTCGAACTCAAGAATACAAGAAACACTAGTATCTCTATTATTTATTTATTTATTTTTTAGTTTAATTTGAGTTACACTGCAATTTTAATTTATTTTGGGATGGAATCCCATTTTTATTCCATCCCATATGGGATTGGGATGGGATGGAATCGACAGTACGCTTTTTTTTGAATTGGGATCCCAATGGGTCCCATTTGCAACCGCTAGTCGCAATGCAGTAAAAATAGGTGTTATTCCTATATCCCTTTGACGGGTGTGGAAGTCGAAAATTCCTTATGGATTAAAGGAATATTATCGACAAGCAAAAACAGTCCATATCAGCTAGATTTTTGAATTTGCTAAAGTTTCTTTAATTTGCTAAAACATTGGATTATTTTTTATTAAAAAAGTATTAAATTTTTTTCAATACCGATTTACTTTATTTTAGGCGCAAAAAATCTTTAATACAAATAATCCAATAAAACTAATTAGAAACCAATTTATTTACCCCCTTTTTTTCCCTGGATCTACAGTACCATAAACACAAATTGTAAACCTCTTCCTTAAAGTTACAAAATTATGTGCCGTGTTTTTAAATTGTCATTATTTAAGGATCATATTTATATTTTCGTCATTAAATATTATAAATTAAATAAAATCCATCAATAATACAGCCTCAGAACAGATAAAAACACGATTGGAGGTTACTTGGTATCATCACTAGCACGATGTGCTAAGATACAGGTAGTATCTTTTCAGGCACGTAGCCAGAAATCAAAATTTGAACAAAGATGGGCCCCAAAACCTATTTTTTATAAAAAAAGAGATGCTTTTAACAAGAAAAAATTATAAAAAGAATCAAGGCTTATAAATACTAACAAAGAAGATTCAGATGAACAAAAACAAAAATATTGAAATCCTTAAAATATGTTATAATCATATAATTTACAAAAAAAGTCTAAAAGGAGGGCCCCCTAGCAGGGGCGTAGGCAGGATTTTTTTTTGTGGGGGGTTATAATAAAATACGGGGCCAAAAAATGATTTCCGTATAATATTTGATCATAAAAAATTTTTTTCTAGTTGTTTTTAAAAAAATAATTTATCAAGGGGGGTTTAAGCCTAATTTTTTTACACTTAAATTTAGACCCCCCTTAAAATCAGGCGTAAAAAAATTTTGACAGGGGGGGTCCCCCCCCCATTCCCCACTAGCTTTAGTTTATCCTTCCTAGGTACGAAGGGCCCCATTCCTACGGGCCTGTTAATAACATCGATTACTATGCAAGTAGATCAGTACATATTACGAACATATGCGTCTTTAGATCAACCGTGTAAACTAATCTATATCTGATATGATATTTCTTTTAGTTTCATACAACTAAACATGTTTTAGTACACATAAGATGAATGACAGAAATAAGAAAAAAATACATTTATAACTGCAATTAAAACTTAAAAATTAAACGCAAACAAAATCATAAACATATAAAAATCATCAAAATTTTTTTTTTTCCCTTTGATACATTACACTAACTTTTTACAGCCATCTATTAAATGCTTTTTATATGCTTAAATGCCTTACATAATTCATCGTGATATTATGGTAGCAAATTCATTACTGTTCCTCTTCTCTAGGTTACACTTGGTATATTTTCATGGAACCACAGACCTTCGGTTTTATGAGTTTGTGACCCAGTTAACGTATCAACTACATTTGTAAAAATAACTTTTTTTTGTTGGCATTACCTACTATGTAGACCATATAAGCTGGCCGCCTATTAGATACAATCTTTGTATTGGTGTAACTGATGCTTTGATTATGACACATAAATGATGTTTTGCGTCTTTTAGATACACAAATTCAACGTTCGTCTATTTTCTGGTCAACGAGCCCAAATACCCATGGCCTCTCAACTCTATTAGTATTATTTTACCCTTTACGGTTTAATATTTGCTACTTGCAGGTAAAAAATCACCTGAAAGCCGGCGCTAGTTTTTTTTTGTTAATATGCTGCTAGTATTACTTACATCGTTTTGTACAGTTCTGACAACTCCACGCATTTTTTGGCTCTAAATCTAAGAGTATGAAATGTATCTCTATTAAACTTGCACTAGTTTACTATTGTTTTGGTTAATTTATTTTTTTAAGCCATGCTATTTTTAAGTGTTTTGTTGTAAAAATAATAAGTAACATTTATACAATAACAAGGTATTGCCATTTTTGTCTTTTTTTTGTTTAGCCCCTTACAAGAAAAAAACAGATTGTTGCATATCAAAGTTCTACTTTTACACATTGAGCTACGTAAAACATAGCATAAATGCCTTTATGTCCTTTTCTCAGTTTTGTAAATCCTATTCATATTACAGTTAACATAAGCTGTAGCATATGAAGTCACAATATAGATCGAACTTGTACAAGTTAAATTTATTGTTTAGGTTCCGATAATGCCAAAATATAATCGCTGGCTTTTTTAAATCGCAAAAATACATTTATTTATATTTATAATATTTGAATCAAATATACTTTTTTGCGTCTGGGTGTTAATATCAGTTGTAATGAAACATGTTGTGGTGTACAAACGAAAGGAATGCCTTGATACGTGTCTTTTATACATTTGTTTTCCTTTTTATGACCTTAATTGCAACTTCGTTCGTTTCTAGTTCTCTTTTTTTACTTATTCTTAGGTAGAAAATATTCTCTGGAACATATTTGTTTTTGTGTCGGGTAAATTTTAACAAGTGCATACTTCTAAATGGTACAATAACATATCAAAGTGCAAAAAAGACAATTGATTAAACTATATATACGAAAATGCAGTGGCGGACTAAAAACAACTTTTCTAGGGGTCGGGGTTACCAAAAGTTACAATTAAGTTTTTTAACCACATACTTTGTATTTATAGCAACAACAAAAGAGTTTTGAGTATTTTGAATACTAGAAAAAATATTTTTTTTAGCATGGTGATTTGTGGCACACAAAAAATTTGATAAAAAGCTACGGTTACATTTCCCCGTAGAACATGCCACGTTTGCCCCTTTTATATCTGCTACTGCGTACATGAATAAAACACAATTTGATAAAATAAGCCTTTTTAGTTCGATCTTACTCTTAATTTAAAAAGCTGTAATTAATACAGATTCACGCTATTTCTACTTGCATGTAAAATCGAAAAGTACACAATACAGTGTCTTTTTTTCAATGTGAACACTCGCAGATTTTTTTTGTATTATTTCTCATTACAGTTTAATGTGAACAGTTGACAAATGTGCAAAACAACAAATCTGAATATATTTCAATACCATATTTCAAAAATTATTTTTTGCTCAGTAAGTTCTTTTTTTTTGATATACGAGTTTTTTTTAAGATGTAATTTGAACCCTAATCAAAAATATAAATATATTGGGTGCATAAGTCCGACACAACATTTATATACTTGCAAGTTTATAGCAACATTCATACTTGTATATATTCAAGGCCTTGTAATTCTAATATGCTTACAAGTACTTCATGTTCTGTTTGTCCATATGTAGTGTGTGTTGATCTCACATGTCGGTTTTTATTGTCATAAGTATTCACTTAGTTTAAGCTAGACAAGCTTATTGACTTAAGTATGATCAACTTTTTTTATATATCCCTGCATTTTTTTTTGCTTCTAAATAGAAATTTATGCTTGTAAAATAGTCAGTTTCGTCGCATATATCTCCGAAAAAACACGATGGAAAAAAATGCTTTTTTTTGTATCAGTAATGCAATTACAACTTGACCGCCTCAGTATATTAGAATAGACATCATCCTGTCTGTTGGGTACTCACCCGTTGACGCTATTAATCTACCGAGGCGAAGACGAAGGTTCTGCGAGCAAAGCGAGGCTTTTGACTATTTGCCGAAGGCAGAATATTAACATTTTAGGATTTTTTTGCGCAGGGCGCTCGCGAAGCGTGTGCCCGGAGCAACAATCTTGGTTTTGGATTTGCAAAACGATCACGTAAAATTTTATGTTGTTCGACACTGATTAACAATCTAATACGTAAAAGATTTTATTTGTCAAACAAATTAAATAAGTATAAGAAGAATTGAAAAGTAAACAAAATACCAAATTCTAATGCGTTTTTAGGTCTAAAAGAACGGATCCACAAAACCATCAAACACTGACCATGGTTTTCTTTTTATTGTTGCTTAGAAAGCATACAACAATGCCTGTGTTAAAGGGTAGGATTCGAGATGTGCAGTTGGCGGCATTTTAATAAATGGCCAATGGTAAAAACATTATCAAATGACTAAACGGAAGACATTATATAGTAACAAATAAATCTATCTTTTTTTGTGCCGTATAAGATCATGGTTTATTTCATTTATTCATTTCATATATTTTATGTGTAATCCGAGCTTGTTTGCTATTTTTTAAATATTTTTTGTCCATCAATGTATTTTTATTTTTCACTTTTTGAATTCTTGGCTTCCCCGATAACTGATGGGGGACATTTCTCTTTCTTATCTATTGACAAAAAATAGTTAGTCTGCATTTTCTATTTGTCCATGTGCCACGTCTAAATGATATACCATATAAGTCTTATCAGTTTACTGCCCTAGAAAAAGCGTACGCTTAATACAATAAAACATATCGGTTCTTCGCAATTCAATGACTTTTTCTCTGTAAATACCAGACCCTCAAATAACATGTGGATCTATGTACCTGGTTTTATAGCTTTCATGAGCAAAATATTGAGTTTCTAGTTTGTATTCGATGTTATATTCATGATTGCAGTAAAATTTGCTAGTTTTATTTCGAAGGGAGAAATTTTTGCAGCTGATTTTAAAGTTTTATATGAAACAGATAAAATTCTGCTGCGATAAATTTAGCGTCATTCATACAGATTTTTTGTCTTCGCATAAACGTTTAAAAGAGTGTGTGTTTTGGCAGCGCGCACAACAAGCTAGCTCAGTTTTGCGCATAATTGCCCATAGGGGTATTATAAAAATGCATGCAAAAAATTGCTAAAGTATAATACTTAAAAATTATAGCCACAACGATTTGGCATCTCGATAGGGTAGTACTTTAAATTAAAAGTATAATTTATTTTTTTTCTTAATAATTAGTATCTCTTATTTTGTGTAAGATAAATATATAAGTTATTTAATTTATTTAATTATGAAAAATCCCATCTATAACCATTTTCAAAAGCAGTATAAAATTTAATTTCTTGAAAAATGAAAAAATATCGCATACTGCTTTAGTAAAATATTCCGTTGTTTACTTTCTGGATCAAAAGAAAAACTTGTGTTTTCTTGTAAATTCTTTATCCTTACATATTCAACTTCTTGTTAAAAATTTTAATCAATTTAAAAAAGTTCGGATTTACAGTAATTGCATTTTGATTTAATCCACGTTGATATTCTTAAGCAAAAAAAAAAGTAGAATCTGGGCAGTAAATTTTTTTGTTGCCATTTTGAGACCAGAATTCATGTTTTAATTTTGAACTTTTTATGATACCTTCATTTAAAAAAATTCCGATAAATTTATTTGTAAAATATGTAAGAAAATTGGATATTAAATACTTTAATTCAACTTCAAAATTATCTATAATTTTTTTATACTCACTGTAAATTATATCCACCGAACAAAACATAAGTTGATAAGCTTCCTCATTTTTTTAGCAAAATGTATCATCATGTTGATATGCTATTATAAACATATGATTGCAATTAAACGCCATATTATGTGGCCCAAATAAAAATACAAGATGATATACAGGAATCATACGACATTTTGAGATCGAACTAACAAGAGCTACTTCAAAATCAATGATTGAGGTTTGTAGGGCATAATGAACAGTTCGGTTATTTTTTAAGATTTTTTGTAATGCTCCGGGTTTTTAGATGAATTATAGAGTAAATATCAATGTTACTGTATACCACAAAAAACATCCATGTTTTATTAAAAATTGCTAAATATGGCTCAGACAGCATAAAATAACGCGTCTATCACCATTTTGTAGAGATTTGTACTACATTTTCACTTAGCTCAGAATAATAGCATGGTAATATACAATCAGAATAGATACCTTTATCATGTTGTAAAAATTTTTCTTGCCGTAGATTAACACTTAAAAAACTGGGGATATCATCTTGTTTAGCGATAGAATTTTTGCGCTCAGTAATTTTCTCTTCTTAGTAATCCCGTCTGTCAAAAAGCGTAATTTCGGCAATTCTTGCATGTCGCATTCTTGATGTGCTACTAAAATACTTTTAATATTACTTTTGCTTTATCTCGCGTTTCCATGGCCTTATTTTTGGTTTTATTCTTCTCTTTTATTGCATTTATTTTAGCATCATTTGGGTCACGCGAATGTGGTGTCGCAATGTAACATACATTTGCAGTTAAATTCGCTTTTCTCTAAGCATTTATGGTTTTGACTTCGCCTTCTATGGATTCATCATTTTGCTTTTTAGATTGTAGTAGAAACCATTACTTTAAAGGGAACGACATCCTAGCTGATTCTTATAAAACATAAAGTTCATGATAAGGGTATCATAAAAAATACATAATAAAAGAAATATGGCAATTTGGCGCCTTATTTTTACATACAACCTATTGGCAATTATGCGCAAAACTGACTCATTCAGATTGTGCATTACAAATTCTTTTGAGTAAACGACAGCCTCGTCCATACAGAGTTACCTCTTTTGCATGTAGTTTTAAAAAGATGTTCACTTTTTTTGAATGCACTTACACATTCGTAATGTGTGGTAAGCTCTCACGTCTTCACGCCTTTACGGCCTTAACGCTTTAGGCCTCTCAAGCGTTCGTTTTATGTGCAGGCACGCCTGTAATCTTGCATGCTCGTAGATAGTATGCAGTTGTTGTAAAAAGGCAAAAAAACCTTCAACTTGGTAAAAGTTGTCTTTGTGATAAAAGAATATCTTTTTTATATTTAATTTTATCATTTTGCGTTGCGGCAAAACATCTTTACCATTTTTCCTTGCCTTATATTTTGAAGTGCTTATATTTAAGAGGAATGGTAAAAAAATTGGTTTTTTTAGAAAGATAAATTTTACATAAATGTTAGCATTTAAAAAATGCCTGTAAAAGACTTAATTGTAAACGTATACATCAGAGCGGGTTGCCACTAAAAAAGGGACAATTTTAGAAATCCGTTAAAAGGTAAAATACAGAATTGCAGGTAAATATTTTTTTTCGTCTTTTATATACCCTGCAATAGATCTATCCATAAAAAAAACCTTTTTTTACACGAGGTCACAAGGCAACGCTTTATAAGGCTATGCCGCTGCAATAGACATTACGGTTTTCGTTACATATCGGCAGGCAAAGTTCCCGTCAAGGGGGATTGGGACTGGTTGTCCATGTTCTGACAAAACAATAACCACGTTGCTATGCTTTTTAGTACAGAGTTTTGTTTTAGGCCCGAACTTAACGACTTTAACCGTTTGTAAATATTCAGCGACTTTAGTTTTTTTAACATCCCAAAAACAAGTGCTTACAAGAGATTAGTAACAAATATAATCTCATCTAACCTTTTTTAAAAAGACCATAAAAATACACTAAATAAATTAAAAATAAGCAAATGCAAATTTTCTTTTTTGCATTATACAGTAGAAAAGTACAATTTGTTTTTGTCTACGGCTGTAGATATACGGAAAACATTGTTTGCATTTTTTCAAAACATTAACGATATAATAAAACTTGATAAAAACCAAAACAATGTACACACGCAACTATATGTGCACTTAAGGTACCGAAAATTGCATAAACAAAAAGTTTTAATTCAGCTAAATTGTTAAAATAAAAATTTCCGATTTTTTTAAATAAATATGCTGTTTTGTATAGTAAGACCTACTGATGTTGCAAAGTACGCATATAAGCAGTTCAAAAAGCAAACACTATGCAATTCATGCTTTATTAAAAGCTTTTGTTCTGGTATTTGTTTTGTTTTATATTTTTTGATTGTGGTTTCTGTAATATATGCGTACTTAAATGTAAACTGTGCAATATTTTAGATTTTATACCGTACATTTTTTTACAGAGATACATCACCCATTATTTGATAAAATTGTAACGATAATACTTAGAAGAGTGAAAATTTATGTTAATTTGGGCAGTACTGGAGTAGTAAACCATTAGCAGTGAGTATTTAAAAGTGACAAAAAAGTACAACTTAAAAAAGCATAAGATAAGGACGTTTTTTTACAAGCATTGCACGTACAAGCCTTAACACAATTTTTTAAAAAAAACTATAAAAAATGTACATTATCAAAAAAAATTTGCATTCATAGTTTGCAAACTTTCCTTACCTAAGAAAATATATATAATTAATATAAAAAAAACTGTGTGTTTAAAGATATAAACCAATATATATGTGTCAATATTGTGTTTGTATTGATAATTAAAAACGTATATATTCATAATTGTTATCCGCGTCGAAATTTAAAAAAAGATAACTGCGGGTTTCTATTCGCCTTTACATATGCAAAAACGTTAATATGTAAGCACCCTTATATGCAATAATACTATGAACGCACAATTCCAAATCTTATATAATGTTTTTAATAAAATTTCTTGGCCATTTTTCTTTAAAAATTCTTGAATAATTGTAAAGCATTACATAATTCCATTTTTTGGTATTTAAAAGCTTAACACTGCATATTTATACCGACAAGCTTTATTTAAATTAGTAACACACCAAAATATGTGAGAACTAAACTGGTTTATTTATTGTGTTTTTTATACAAAAAAAGTTTGTAAAAAAGTTCGTTTATTTTTACATTAAAACAACAACAAAAACTATATAAAAAACTTTAATGTTGTTTCTTGATACAAAAAAGGTTAGAAAAATATGTCATTAGACTAACTTTATGCTTTTACTTTTTAAAGTCAACTTTCTCTTAGTCGATTTTTATCATATTTTTGAATATGATAAATTTTAGGTAAATATTTTTTTGTTGCAGTAAATTGTAATAAAAGCAAATTACTAAATAAATGTACATATACAAAAGTATAGGTATTTTTAGAAAATAATTTAGGCGAATAAACTTCTATTAGTATCATTTTTTTTACAATATTGCATTTTCGATCGTTTCATTTTTTATCGCAAAGTAAATGTTGCAAATAAGGCTGCGACTGCAATATATGCAAAGTTTTCGTGTTTGCTTGTAAGTTTTTGTAATATTCTATTTACGTTTAGTTGATTTGTTTATAATATTTTGTTTGTAACTTGGATAGATAAGATAAGATTAATTTTATAACTGTTTATAAGCCATATGTTTTTCGATTGACATTACAATTTAAAATGCATAAAAATTAGCGGCAAATATACAATGGTACGCAAAAAAAATGTTTAAAAAAATTTACAAGTATTCCCAGCAAGAAGAACTGTTGAAAAGTCAGCCCTTGACGTAAAAAGTGTTTTTCTTAGTAGATATGTATACAACATGCGTATCGAATCTTGCTTTTTACACTGAAAAAATACACCGAAAGTTTTTTTTTATAAATAAAAAAAAACGTATATATTGCGCAAAAGTAAATCTCAAAATAAAAAAAATGCAATGACATGCAACAAAAGTTTGTCCTGATCTTTTTAAATAGGCAAACAGGTTCCAAAAAACTACTATTTATGTATAAAATTTAAAAAATCAAAAAAAAAGCTGTACCCCCTAATAATGGATATTAATAAATACCACATTAAGGCCAAAACACGCAAATAAAGACAATATGAAACTTGGCGTTCCTGCTTTCATAGTAGCTAGCATGAAAGGGACTTCGAATCCGTAGTCGCAGATATTGAAAGATAATTCGTGGAAGCAAAAGTGGTGGATTTCAAAATGAATGCAGAGGCTGTAGCAAAAGCAAGCACACATAAGAAAAAGAAATTGCATTACAAGTATGTGGATCTGTAGCCAATATAATGGGTGCTGCTGTTAAAGGACAAGTAGTAAACTGGACGCAGGTGATTATACATTTGCAGACAACTCAATTAAGAAAAGAGGCCCGATTGAAAAGCATGTGTGTGTGCCAAAGAGAAATGACGAATAAATATTTGTAGCAAGAGTTAGCAAGGATGAGGGCACGAAATTCATATTAAAGACAGCAGATGAGCAGAGGATATGGAGCAAAGTCAATAATTGCTTTTATTGCAATGCACCAGGGTATATTAAGCCTAAGTGCCAGTTATTAAATAAACCGAAAGATAATTATTCAAGAGAAACATTTTAAAAAAGAGGAAGATCAGTTCCAAATTTATTCATAATAAAATTTTTTACATGAAGTTCAAATCGTCATTTTTATCAATCAGATAAAATATAATTTTGCAATATACTTAAATGTCAAATTGAAACAATTGAAAATAAAATTCTAAAAGAAAAACAATATATGATCCCGCAAGCGTTAGAGAAGGAGGCTTTAGAGCATGTAAGATAATTAGAGCGCAAGAGATAGTATGGGCATTAAAGTGTGAGTACCGGTTCCCGACTATATTTTTACAAAAGCAAGCTGGGGTTTTGAGAATTGTCATGAATCTTCTACACTTAACGATATCGTGCATAAAAAGAGGTTTAGAGGACAGACCATACAGCGAATAATTAGAGCAACGGATAACTCAAAAGGTTCCTAGTATTACATAGTAAAAATGCCTTCTATACAAGCGAGATCTAGGATGAGAGCAAGAAAAAAAGCATTTAGAGTGACAGGACAAACATTTGTTGTACTCAATGCCAATGGGTTATGTATATAGGCAGTTATTCTTGGATAAGGAATGAAAAGATATTTTTTGATTACGTAGAAGATGGGGTCGAGTTATATACTGATGACGTTGTGGTATATAAAAAATCTACAGAAAAGCATGACACTCTTTAAAAAGAAGTGGTAGGGTGACTGCATAGGCATAACCTCAGAATAAATGTAGAAAAAGCCTAGATAGCGGAGAATAAGGTTGACTTTACTCAAAGTATTGATTGATGGACAATCAATTCAACCATTACATAAACAGAAAGAAGGTACGGCAAAGATAGCTGAACCAAAAAACATAAGGGATTGTAAAATGCCGTCAGGTAAGAAAAATCTTTTTAGAACATATAGTAAAAGTTTTTTTACAAAGACGGCAAACCTGCAGAGAGCCTAAGTATAAAATAGGAGAAGCAATGGGTCATAACAAATAAAATGAGAGAGAATCTCGGATTATAAAAGAGGAGATAAATGCAAAAAGGAATTAGCTGTACCCGATTAAAAAAAAATTATTAAAGGACGGATGCATCAGGTATTGGACTAGAATCAGTGTTATTATAAGTTGATTCAGAAGGAACAGGCAAGGAAATTGAATATTCGAGTAAGAAGCTAAAAAGACAGAAATAAATTATACCTCCACAGACAAAAAAATGTTAGCTGTATGGACAGGCATAAAGAAATTTGAGTATGAATTCAGAGGACGCAAATTCATTCTTTGATGCAGATAACAAATAGCTTGAGGTGCTAAGAACACAGACGGAATTTAATAATAAAAGAGTAATGCGGTGGCTTGAATTAATTTAAGAACACGATTTTATTTGTAAAATTTAAAAGAGGACAAAAACTTGGACTGGCGGATGCTTTGAGTCAGGAGAAATATTAGCAGCTACCAACCAGTAGTAAGAAAAATTCAGGTACGGCAATATGAGTAAGGAAATATGGAAAGCATGTAATCAAAGGTAATGAAACCGATTAGGTGGAGGATAATTCATATGGACGAAGGATAATGCTACAGTGGAAATGTTAGTGAGATAATAATGCAGGAGCACATAGAGTTATGTCCCAGATAACCTGTAAGTACAAACTAAGACATACAAAAACCGTACTATTGACCGTACATAAAGAATGATATACGAAACGAATTAATAAAATGCGAAACTTGCACGATTTTGAACAGGCAAAGAAATTCAACACCTAGATATGTTGAGACTACAAGAGCGTTGACGAAAGTAGGGAAAGAATTGGTAGACTTTAAGAAACACGGATTTTACCTATTATTGGGTGTAGATTATTACTCGCGCTATATTGCGGATCAATAAAACAGACAAAAGTGCACGATGAAGTTATAAAGGCAATAAGAACTAGGTACAAAGATGGATCAAGTTTAAAGGAACTATGACTGATAATGGATCAGAGATTGTAAACAAAGAATCAAAAAATTTTTGTTACGGTATTAACAATAGATCACCGCACAACTGACGTAGAGGAACATCAATCCAACGGGAGAATAGAAAGAGGAGTCCAAACAATGCAGAAATGGTGTACAAGGTTAAAGAAGAGGCAACAAAGAGAACAATACATGGTAATTGAATATTATAATAAAACATAACATAGAGTTACAAAAGCAAGGCCAGAAGCTGCATTGATCGATCCATATGAGCAAAGAGTATTAGAAAAAAATAGAGCAAATATCAGTAAAAGAATATGAAGAAATAGACTAAAGGATAAGAATAGAGACAGTCTGGAGATTACTGATAAGGTGGGAATTATACAGACTGAGAATATTGAAAACTAATTAGATGGAAGATTTCTTAGAAAAAAGGAAAATTGTGGGAGTATAAAAAATCATTATAATTTAGTAAAGTATGAAGACAACGCCAAGACTGTAAAAAAGAAAAGGCATTGTCTAAAAAAGATATATACAGTAAAACCTGGGAGGGAAATGTTGTACCCCAATATAATGGATATTACCAAATACCTAAAAAATACAATTTTTGTACAAAATTTGCAAAAAAAAGTTGCCATATAGCTGTGCATGTGTATAAATCTCTAACTGCTTTTTTTATGCTTTTTTTCGAGTTTTCTTTATTGGAATAGCAACTGTGAATAAAAAAACATAAATTATGATGTCCCTACAAGTTTAAACTGGTTTGAAATCAATGAAGAGTATTTTTTTTACCTTTACAAAAAAAAATATATGTATACAATCCTATGTATTTTTAACTTATCATATGCAACTATAAATTCTGTTTAAAACGGCTCCTTATCCCTCTGTTAACAATTTTTGGGCATGATACATAGCAATAAATTAGCCTTGCAGCGGTTGTTTTTTTATGTAGGTTTTTACAGAAGCGATTTTACAATAAAGCAATACAGAATAAAAGTCTTTTTTTGTGACAAGATAACAGTCTAGAAAATCCTTTGGATGACGTTTAACTGATTTAATACCACAAAAGTAAAAAAGTAAACGATTAAATAATTGGTAACAGCAAGTAAATATAACTGTAGGCTTTCAATTTTTACACACAAGTAGTAAATTGTACTAATCAATTTAATTTTTGTATTTGATTATTTCATAGTTATAAGTTGTAAAATGCTACATAGAAAAATTATTAGAAACAATTCATATAAAGCAATTCTAGATTTTATAATTGATTTACACTTTTTACTGCAAAATACTATAACGCCGTCAAAGTTTCTTTATTTTTTTCACGTATGTTTATTGTATATTGTGCATTTGTTTTTCAAAACATTTACGTGCTGTTAGTAATCATGCATTAAACATATGATTATCTTTTTTATCATAGGTATAAAGCCTAAAAAAATTTTAATCAAAAAAATATTATTTTATTTTCTATTACCATAGTAAAAAATATATAGACAGTAATACCGCCTATATTTTAATTTTTGAACCTTATAAAATAGCAAAATTTAGAAAAAAAATTGATAGTAAAGAATCAATAACGCATACATATCCAGACTTGGAAAATTAGCCTGTCCGGTAATTTTCTTATCAAATATTTGACTTTTCTATTAATAAAGATAAAACCATGGTAAAGTGTATTTCCCTATGATAAAATTATGATCTTGCCCTTGTACTGCTTCCAAAAGTGTAATACAATCTATATTTATATATTAAAAAATGTGGTCCTTAACAAACTATGTAACTGATTGTTTTTATAAGTGTAAGTTCGTAGCATACATACATTGATATATTTCTTTAAAAGGCCATAATTTTTTTTGCCGATATTTAACTAGTTTTGCAAAGCCTGGAAATTTTTGCATTGCGAAAAAAAAAGTACTCACACTATTATAAAAACATTAAGTGGCAAAAAAACCTCTTTAAATGTTGTCGTTTTTTAGTTCAGTTATCATTTGTGCCTTTTTTGTGTAAAAAACAAATTTTTTTAATAATATTTTTTGAATCTATAGTTTAAAAGTAAAAAAAAAACGCATTCATATACAAAAAATGCATAATATAACAAGAAAACAGTAACATATTGTCATCGCATATTCTATTATATTTTTATTATTAATAGTATAAACTGGTAAAATCGTTTTTTGTTTTGTTACAAATGCAAACAGGAATGAAAAATACGTATAAAACCCATTTTGTGATTTTATGTGCGTTATAAAAATTAACCATAATATAAAAATAAAAATAAATTTTATGATTCATAACGGTTTTTGTTAATTTGCCATATATACAATGATTTTTTAAAAAACCATAAAACAAAAAGTCGAGTTATAATAATTTTTCTGCCTCGAACAAACCCCCTTCCCCACCAACTCGAAAATGCTCTGACAAACCCTCGTTCTACAGGATTTTGCTGTGCATTTGCGTAACCAATCTACTTACCGTAATTCCTGTTGTATAGTTGCCCCCTTGTATAAGCAAACTATACAAAAACAAAAGAAAAAGCAATAAAAAAAACAAGAGATGAAAAAAAATTTGGCGGTAATACAGCGTGTTATGCTTCATAACGGGTTTTTTATAGCAAGATGTAAGTTATTGTAGAGAAAATTACGAAAATTTGTTAAAAAAAATTATCATGAGGATTTTTTTCTGTTGATGAAAACTAGCGGAAAAAAAGTAAAACATGCTTAGTCTTCATGTGCTATGCAAATTAAAGCTTTAAAAAAATTTTGATAAGTTTTTTAATGTTTTCACATTTTTAAAAAAAAAAACTACATTCAATTTTCACCGAAAAAAAGAGCATAACACATTAAACAACTATTACTTGATACATATCCATATAATGCCTGTTTTTATAAATCTTGGTCTTTTATTATAACATTTCTAGAATGCTTTTTGCCACTTAGCTTATACAACAGGAACTACGGTAATGTAACAACATGTCTTTTTTTTTCACTTGCAACCAATCAATAAACCAGGGTAAAAAATACTTACAGATTTACGAAATTTAGAGAATTCGTACGGGCTGCAGCTATACATGTAAATAACAAAAATTACTGATTTAATATTCCCGCTGGATTTTGAAAACCCCATAGGTAACTAAATTACACAAATGTAATTATAAAATACAATACCCATGGAAAGTGTACGAGGCTATATTATTAAAAAATACCTACAGGTCTTATAAAAAAACGCCCGTTGTAGGCAATGCAAGAAAATATTCTTTACGTATACTGCAGCTATACCAATATCTTAAACATGTGTTTTTACTGTTTTTTTTGCATACTTCTGTATATTTAAAATTTTTTTCAGGCTCTACAAACGACATGTGTATTGTAATAGTCTGGTATTTTAACTAAAAAATTTAAACTTATCAGTGACAAATATTATTGCGTAAAATCAAGTATTTTAATATAAAAAAAATCCCCAATAAACCAAAACGATTTCTAAACTCTAGCACTTAACACATTACAAATTTTACGTTATTATATCTTTTTCATTTAAAGAAAAAAAAATGGGAACTTATTGTCTATGTTCTGTTATTAAAAATAATGACGCAATATTGTATTCAATAATATACTATTATATAAAGTCATTTTAGTCAACGATGTTATAGTAAATCGAACGGTTGGGTGTCAATTTACATATCATAGGCCAGCTGTTCTTTTGTAATTATGACCATTGGCTTTTTACAAAAATTTTTCATATAAGAAAGCTTACTAAACGCCCCCGAATTCTTGTTAACAACTATACACTGTGGCATAAACAGTCTTTTTTGACCAGGGCTAGTCAGTGTTTTTTTGTAAAAAAAAACATATTTTATAAGCAAAAAAAAGTAATTATGTTATGTCGCAAAACTATTACAATTTTTTTCAAACCGTTTAAAACAAAAAAAAAACGACTCCAAAGATTTCAGGCGTATTTTTTAGCCAATATACAAATCCTTCTTGTACAACGTTTTTTTATGTCTGCAGCACCTCAAAGGTTCATCAATAAATCTTCAAAACATTTTTTATTATGAAAGAGTAAAAGTTATAAAATGTTGTTAATATCAAAAAAAGATTGCATTTAATTAGATTAAATACAATACTAAAATAAAAAGTGTTGAAGTATACTGGACATATTCTACATTTTAGCAAACCAAAAAAAATAAAACATTTTTAGTGTACGTGGTAAGTATTTTGACCAATAAACCTGTCTTTATTAGACCAGTTTAAACCTTTTTATTAACAAACGCTAATAACCAGAGTCGCACCCTGCTTTTAAAACTATTATGATTGTATTAAAACAATTTTTAAATACATTAAAAATACTTTTTTTGTGTATATCTGTTCATGGTTACAGATATAATGAGAATACACTCTAAAAATATAGTAAAATTCATATTGTTCATTTTGGTTCTTTTTGTGACTCTAGCGTCGTCGTTTAATTTTGTTTTGCCATGTGCTTAATCTATTCATTACAGCTCGAAAAGGCATTCTAAGGCAAAAAATGATTTTATAGAAAAGAAATTCATTTTTATGCGTATTAAGGTCACATCACAAAAGCATTGGTTTATGCAAATATAGAATTGTATGCGGTAAGAAAAAGGCATCTTATTGTGTTTGAACGCGTTTATTTATATATATTAAATTGGTTTTTTAACACTAGGTAAGATTTTACTTAATCAAAACTAACGTTAAAAAGTCATCATGACATACAAACAAATCAGTATTTCAATGTTTTCAATGTTTGCTTATATGTATTTTTTCGTTTTAAAACAGAATTTTAATTTTTTTTTGCTAAACTATATGCTGAATTTGCGCATAATGATAAATAAGATATGTTTGCATCGATTAAAAATTTATTCTCGTAGTAATAACCTTGTTTTTACTGGTTAAGTAGGTGCGATTTGTGTAGAAATCATGTTAACAATATAAACAGGAGCATTTCATATAATTTACTAGTACCTTGTTGTCTTTTTTTTATTAGCGTATTTTTTACACCAAAATTTTTCCTTTGAAATAGTAAGTATATGTGATGTCGTTGAATCTTGTAGGCATATTATATTTTCTTAACAAGTGATTTCCAATATATGCTTTGCTAAGTTATTTTTTTTTAATTTTTGTCCAGTATATATATTTTAGGAGAGTTTTACAAATATAATGCAAAACACAAGCAGAGTGACACGTAAAACATATTTTCTAACTTTTTTTGTTTGTTTTGTAATATGTAACGGAAACTCCAAATAGTAATCTTCTACAAGATAGTATCCTAAAGCCAAAAGGCGTTTTACAACATTCTAGGGAGTTGTACAACAGTATACATGCAAAAAACTAGGTACCAGGCATCTATTTTTATTCTTTAGAATGTTTTAGGCGATAGACCATTCATAAAGTTAACCTTTTTTTATGTACAAAAAATTTTTTATTTCCCTTCTACTTCTTGTATGTTGCGTCCAAATCTGTTTTCCATCTTTTGAACAACTTCCATCATCAAATATGTAATTCTTAATATTATTGGGCGTGTGTCGTTGATAGATTAACAAAAAATGTGCAACAAAATTGCTGCTTTAAAGAATTTAAATACAATATAAAACTAATTGCACGAAGTCACAGCATAAGTTATTAGCTCAGATACGCTTTTTGTCTTAAAATTAAATATAAAATTACACTCTATAATTCCATGTTGAATATTTTTTCGACGTGGAACCAGTCTATTGCATTTTAAAAAATCGAAGTTTTGCAGAGAGTCGCATACAGATAGAAATTTGGCGATGGGTTTTTTTTCATAATTTTTTTTACAAAAAAATAATTTAAAAAAAAACTCATTAATACATTATACGTATACAAATCTAATTTTTAAAGCTTCTCGAATACTTTTTGTGTATTTTAAATTATTTTTTTGCTACAAATAATTTGTACAAAGGAAGTTTATAAAAAAAAACGATGCTAATTTTTTATTTTTTAGAACGTTAGAAAACTTCTTAATGAATAAGTTACAGATTATAAAAGACTTAAATCACAGGTAATAAACTTTTCTAGTTCTTCATATTTCATGACCATAATTTATTCGGACACAAAAAAATATGAATGCAGACAAACTTACGAAAAAAAAAACAATGCTACAAAATTTACTATGAGCGCACCATTCTTTATATTACTGCACAGACGAGTTTACATATAGACTTAAAAAATCACAAAGAAAGTAACAATTTTTTACATTTTCTACCATTTTGTAAAAATAAAAAGTTAATTCTAGAA
Source organism: Agrenia bidenticulata (assembly GCA_034694785.1). Taxonomy (NCBI): domain Eukaryota; kingdom Metazoa; phylum Arthropoda; class Collembola; order Entomobryomorpha; family Isotomidae; genus Agrenia; species Agrenia bidenticulata. The sequence goes on along the minus strand of JAQFYM010002205.1, from coordinate 2,386 downwards.
ATTAAAACAAAAAAGATATGATAGAATGTAAAAGACGTTAGAACAAAAGCAATTTTGTATTTTTATCTGATGTAAACAGCTTTGTTTTTGTATGGTTTTGTTTTTTTCTTAAAAAAACTAATCATGGCGCTCTAAGTATGTATAATTTTGCAGAAGGGCGCGTATACAGATTCAGAAATTCTTTTTATAAAAAACGGGGAAAACTGAATAATGTTATGTGCTGCATCTCGTTTAAAAATAAACAGTATTAAAAAAAAAATATGATTCCAGATTTTTTATAGTTTAAGTGTCTAACATGTTATAAATACACACTATTTTCTGTACGTTTTTTTGTTGCTGGATTTAACAGACTAATCTCACAAATTTTTGTTCGTAATCTTACAAGTTTACGTTCATACGATGTACTTTTTGTATACTATAAAAAAGTATGCTTTTGTGTAGTTTTTTTTTTCAACACGCATTTGCTTTCAAAAAACGTATTTATGTCCAAAATTATGAGTTGAACAATTTAATGCTGTTGTTTTGGGTTGTTTTGTGCAATTTGTAAATTTCATTTTTTTTTAACTATGTTTTTTTAGCTGGTCATTTTCGCTGTTCTTAGTTTACAAATAAAATAAAGTGTTTTAATTTTATTTATGTTTTTAACTTTTCCTGTTCTTATAAATTAAAACAAAATTTTTTGATTAAAAATAACTATGAAATTATATGAATAAAATAAAGCATATTTTTCAACACCATGGTTGCAAATGTTTTCTTCGTGTTTAGGCAATCAATTTTAAACTTTAGTAATTGGTAATTTATGTATGCAAATTGCATTTATATTAATCTAAATTATGTTTAATTAATTTATATTTTTTTTACATTTATTTGCTTTCACTGTTTAATAATTGCCTTTATATTAACCCAAAAGACAAAAGCATGAAAAATTTTATAATACCATGGGTAAAGTTTATGAGTGGATTATAAGACGGAGGATTCTTATCTAATAATAATGGCCACTATATTAACAGATAGAATAATGTTCTTTAAAATAAAATTCATCAAGTTACAATAATTGTTACATCAAAAAGTTTTCCCTACGTTAAAAAATGAAATTACTTGTCGTTATTTACTTTTCTTTATGCTTTTCAACGAAGCAAACATGTTTTTTTTGAATACATTTTCTTCGTTATATATGTAAGTTTATGGTTGAATGATTTTTGTACCCCTTTTTGTAATTTTTCTCCCCATTTTGTAATTTTTCTCCCCATTTTTGTAAAAAACACCCAATTTGTTAACTTGCGTTGTAAAAACATATCAAAATTGGTATTTTTAACCCGGGTATAGATTTTTTTCAAAATTTTATGTTTAGACCGAAAAAAATGCAAAAAGTACAAAAAAATTTAACACTCAAAAAAGAGAAAAACCAACCAATTAACAATCAAAATTATTTACAAGTGTACAAAAAGCAAAAATTATACGCAAAGAATACAAACATATATGAGCAAAAGCAACAAAAAATTATACAAAATCAAAAAGGATTCAATGTTAAAAATATTTAACCAAAGAGTACGAATATTATATGAAATTGTTCTTAGTAATTTAAACTCAAATAGTCGGTTTTGTATTAGAAAGATAGAAAAATGCTTTTGGAAATATATAAAAAAGCTTTGGTACTATATTTAAATGCGTAAAACAATACAAAATACCACAAGAATATTTTTTTATGACATACAGGAAAAAAAAGTTTGCTTTTATTTAGTATGAAATCTGATTCAATATAGATGCGTAAAATTTATGCTAGTATATATTTGTCATAACATTTTTTGTAAAAAAGAGTTATAAGCAGCATATTTTGTAATATTTTGTTTTTTTTTCGCGCTTAACAAGTTAATAAAAATATTTTGCTACAATGTGATTTTTCGTAATACATATAACTTTAAATATGAAACAGATAAAAAAACGAATATAAAAACGTGTACATTGTGTAGTATGCGACGCCCGCAAGCATGGTTTCACAAAGTATAAAAGTAGCGATAACGGCAAAACACGAAAAAAGCATACAACAACATACGTTAACATATTGGCTCTAATTTACAAAAATCCACATTTTTTTTTTTGTAATTAAAAAACCATTAAAAACTGTGAGAAACGACAAGCCGTTTTTTAAAGCAAAATTAAGTACATAATTGAGTGTTGTTGCAAGATTTTGCGAGGTTATTACTTTTCTTGCCTCGTTGGAAATTCTGCGCCTTCGTCATTTATACGTACATATATTTGTTTTTTAAAAACTTGCTGTTGTTTTTTTTATCTTGTTCTATAGTATTAATTCTTCTTTTACATAACTTAATTAGTTTCTGACAAATATCAGCTAATTTATAACAAAAAAAGCAACATTGTCTCACAC
>JAQFYM010002204.1:0-25351 GCA_034694785.1 Agrenia bidenticulata | reverse complement strand
TTTCTGGATTTTATAACGCCAGAAATTTATCGGCGTGCATGTTCTGTAGAGCAAAATTTCATTTTTGACCAAAAAATGTATGAGGCTTTTTATTTAGCCCCTCAATTTCCACGGAACAAATTTAATTCTAGCCCCTGTTCGTGAAAGGGTTAATAATAAAAATTATTAGGTAACAAAGTAAATTTAAAAGAAACAAATAAAGGTCTTAAAAGAGATTTATTATATGAATAATCAAAGTAACAATCATATCCGTAGGAAAATTTAAGTTATCAATTATTAGAGGTTTGCCTTTATCCAACCAAAAAGTGAATGCTTCAGTGCCATACATTCAACAAAAACAGTATCCATTCAAATGGCTTTTTAGTAGTGAAATAGTCGTTTGTTTCTTATTTTTGTAATCAAGAGCTTTGCGTGACCCCACTTACATATAATTCGTTGGGTGTGAGCAGGGTGGTTGGCAGACATAGTTTTTATCGTGTATTATGGTCGTGTGTTTTTATCCCATTTATATATCTTCCATATATACTGACCATTCGTCACTTTTGACTATTGGTTCCAGAGCTACGTTCGTATTTATGCTCCTATGTAGACTATTTCTGTTTTATCTCTCCGCTGAAAACATCCTTTTGGTATTTCTTTATTTTGGTCCCCCTTTAGTCGTTATAATCCCCCCCTAGTCTGGATTCGCATATAATATTCGAAATTAAATGCAAAAATGGCCCGGAAGAGTTTTATCAAACGATAAGAGACAAACATCTTATGATAGAGTTTCTTCAGAGAACACATGTGCTGCCAACACCACTGCTAGGTAGATGCAGTATGCGTGAAGGTACTCAAAATCAAATATAAACGAAGAGGTGATCAAGATTGGAGCTCTCTATCCCGATGCCGCAGCTGCGACTCTGGGAAATCAATAATGAATGACACTTTCTTTGTAACAAGATCAAATATAAGAAATACACAAAGACTATCAGTTAAAACAGTATTAAAATTAATTTATCAATACTTCGAGCAACAAAACACACGACACAATAATGCGGGGTTCAAGAATAAATAGTTCAAGAACGATAGTTGATTGGTGTTATTTTCTCGGAGATAGAATCACACTAGAAAGGGAAAATAAGGGAAAAATGGATGGAATTGAGGCGCGTATTTAACTAGATGAAAGTATATATCGCCGACGGCGTAAATACAATAGGGAAAGGCTACTACTGGGTATTATGGATAGAGATGGAGACAATGCAAGGGCGAGAAACTATAGAAAACGAAAAATATGCCCTGGGTTAATGGGTTAATAGTAGAAAATACAGATATTATGCGGATGTTTGTTGTTCCCGATTGAAAAAAGATTACATTACGAAAACTGAAACGTAATAATATAGAGGCGGGGACGACATGTATAACAGACGGATAGGCTAGATATCCTAGGTTGGAGGAATATGGATACAACCATGAAGTAGTTATTAATGATGATAATTTTGTTGACCCACTAACAGGAGCTCACACACAGAGGATTGAGTGTGAATGGGGTCATGCAAAAACAATAATAATGACGAGAAGACGTGGAACAACACTAAATTACACAATCACATCAAGATGAGTATTATTTTACTCGCAGATATGAAGAATACACATTTCTTAAATGGCAATCGCTATCAAACTAAATAAATAAATATAAATAAATAAATACTATATTAATGCATTTTTTTTTCTGTTAATATTCTAAACCGATAAGGCAAGATGAAATTAAAACGACATCAGGGGCCCAAAGAAAAGGAATCTCATCCTTTTTGCATTAGTTACATCGCGAACCAGTACGAACACCTACGGGCCATCTGTTTTTTGGCCGTGATTATCTTTTCTCTCGCTCTATAAATAAACGGTTTCTTGCTTGAGGTGTAAGTAGTAATCTTCTATCCAAAATTTTGGATGTTGTCGTAAAGGGATTCGTCAACTTGAATTAATATGCCATCGCCTATTTTTTATACACTCAGCACTCGATCACTTATCATTACTTTACGACTATAGTTACACAATTAACAATACTCTTTGAACTCTTTATTAATGTCTATTTTGTAGTTGTTAAGAGATTTCACACAAAAAAAGTACAAAATTAACATCGTGTTTTGCTATAGTGAACTTCCGAGCGTAACTCTGTTTTTTCTTTACGCAGGGAAAAAACGCACGCAAAGCCAAAATTTCTTTTGTACATTTGTTACAACACAGTTTATTACTTGCAAACCCAGCCGCTCTTTTTTTTAATTAATATGCATCGATATATTGCATCTTTTACATAGTTTTTAGAGTGGAGTGGTTGAAGCTTACTATTGTTGAAAAAAGTTTATAAGATATTTAGTTGTTGCGTTGACCTTAAATAATAGTTCTGATCCTGTTCAAGAGGTATATTAGAGGCAAATGTGGCATAAATAATTTCCAGTAGGTTCAAAAAACATGTTGGAGCCTAAAATAACGTACGAGGCAAAAATAAGTATAACCAACAATTCGTGTGTTTGAGAAAATTTCTGAACCATTATAATATTTATTGTGAATATAAGTGAACCTCTAGACTTTTTGTATGGTTACATAGTATTCCGTATTTTTTTTGGTCATTAATGACTTTAATTGCAATTTTTATTTTTATTGGTTTTCAATTCACCTTTTAGGTTTAATAAAAGCATTTTTAAACATATGATATACCTAAAATCTTGCAGTTTACATCTAATATATGCAAATACCAATCTTCTGGATAAAAAATAACCCCTGTTACAAATATATTTCTGCATGTGTTAAGAACCACAATATATATGTTGTCGCTATTTTTTGTTGTGGAAAAGTATTTTTTCTCTTTAGAAAAGGGCAAATAAAAAATGCAAACCAAAACTATTTTGAATCTATATTATAAGGTCATGAAATTTTTTAATAAATTTTAGTATAATTATTATGTAAAGTGTGTTTACTTATTTCAATAAAATACTACAAAGAAAAATTATTAAATTACATGTAGATACACTTTTTTTAGTACGTAAATAAGTGATAACCTTGAACAAAAAAAAAATTTAAACATTTAATCGCCTAAAAATTGTTTTAGTTGGTGTTTCTGCTTTTGTTTTTTACTAGAAATAAAACAATTTATACTCAGTAATTTAATGCAGTCTTTACGAATAGCCACAAAAAGTTCAAAAATAGTTGTTTATACAACTTGCAAAAATATGTTGATTTTACCGTCGAATTAACATACATAAAGTTATCATATAATATTACTTTTAGTTTCAATAGTTTGATCTGTATGCTAAATGTACAGAAAACACGTAAGTAAGAAAAGATGGTTCAACTTGTTTTTATGCATCTATAGGTTTTTCGGATACATTTAGCTTCAATTGTAATTTTCTTCCAATCTAAATCATGGAAGCAGCCATATGCGTTCTAAGCATATAAAAGTTAAGAAAAGTACACTTAATTCATGTTGCATTGCAACAAAAACCGTTTTTAAACGCCTAACTATGTTTTTTGAACGTAAAAGTTAATTTTTTAAACCATAAATCTATAACTCAAAACATTAACAGGTTGTAAAATATTTGTATCTGAAAGCGTGGGCATGTGTTATTCTTCTTGGTAAAATACATTGGTAAAGTTTTTTTTTAAATCTAAAAGGTACGACTGTATATAGCCACCAAAAAGTCAACTTCAAAAAACATGTGATCATGCACAATTGATTACATCAAATATCGTTTGATTACTCGCGCATGTTACAGTAGTTTTTTTTTTCTGCACATATAACACCAGGTCTTTTTATGCTTTTAACATAAGGTCTAATATGGCGAATGCAGTTATCCTTTAAACCTTTTACTAGTCCATCTCATATAAAACCAAAAGGTGTAGATCCAACTTGTTTACCAACAAGTCTTTTCTTCCCAAATTTTATTTGCGTAACATGTTTTTTTTTCATAAATTTTTACCTTTACCGTTTTTGTGTTGTAACTCTCTGCCTAACAACAACTCGTAAATCACATGTGGCGTAGCCAAAAAATATTTGTGACCAGGACTAGTCAGTGTTTTAACAAAAATATGGCAGCAAAACGTGATTTACAGTTTTTAAAATCTTTATTTTTGCTTTGAATTATATTTTTTTGAAAATTTTTACCGTTAGATTTTTCTAATATAAAAATCTCTTTCTACAAAAAAAAACCCCTTTAATTCATGCGCACTTTTTTTTCTAGGGGGGGTTTATCAGTCCCCTCTCCCCCCGTAAAGCTGCGCCACTGATATTTACTACATTGGTTTGCTGCTATTATTGCACTTTATTACATGTTCAAGCATCACGTCTCCCCCAACCTAATTCAACCGCCGATTATATTTTTCTTGTGTAAGTTAACGTCATATTGTACTTCATGTTATTTAACTGCACCATAATTTTAAATTTGTATTTTTTTTGCAAAAAAGTGATGGCTAATGCTCGTTACGGGACGTAGTTTTCTGTAAAAATAGTATAGGCCTGAATTTCTTTGTAAGTCTGTAAGTTATTTAAGACGTCTCTAAACGTGCAGTTTTTCTTCATCTCTCCTATTATATTAATAAAAAAACATTTAGAAAGTTATACTATATTATTTCTCAAAAACTCTTATCTTTAGCTTTTACTTTATTTGACCTTGTAATAAGACTGTGAGATCTTTACATGCAATTCATTATTGACTGTCTAAGAGTATCCATAAAATATTTTTTTGTAAAAAAAAAACCTACTGCGCATACACCTTTTACTGAAAACAACTATTTCTAGAATATGTCTATCGTTCTTTGTCATCCAAGCATACTTAACCTTGTAAGAATTCACATATTTTACACACATACAAAGACATACAAAGTTCGATTCTTTGTTCTTTTAACCAAGCTCGGCAATCATCTGCAATATTCATTTTAAAATTTATTGCCAACCAGAAAATTTATTTTGCATTAAATCATGTTTTATTATCCATTTGTGACTATTAAGGTTGTAGAATGAATGTAATCTGTCAGCATTGTTTAGTAAAACTTTAGGCATTATTTTCTTCGCTCGTAATTTTTCTGCCTAAGACCTCAAGTTTTATCTATTTCTAGTTAGTTACTTGCTATTCTTGGTAGTAATGGTTTTTTAACCAGAACATCTACACAGCAAGGTAGATACCAGAACAATCCTACTGCGTATTATCTGCATATAGTAAGTTATATTTTATTTACTAGTATCATATATGTTATTCTTGTAATAATTCATACAACGGCCAAATGCACCAGATGCGATAAGCTGTTATTAACGTTTTTACAATAAAGAAAAATATACGATGTTTATAAAGTTATAAAAATCTTATACATTTACGATACAAACTCTTTTTTTTGGTCTGTTTCATATTCATGGTCAGGGTTAAGTATAAATTTTGCCTTTAAGAACGCTTTGTAGCTGTTTAAATGTAACGTCAGTCGCAACCAAGTGATTCTGTAATCTGTATGTTAGTTTCTACATGCAAAGAACTGCTGCCTATACATTAAATTTTTGTTATATCTTGTCCCAGGCAAGCGTCCAATGCATACATGCGAGCGTCACTTTACAAGTCGCTCTTTTTTATGGTTTTTATTTAAAAGACATTTTTTTTTTTTGCATTTGTTTCAACCATCGAAAATTATATATCCTCACAGCCACACAAAATTTACTTTATTTTATTGAAATAGTTTTGGCTTAGCTTTTATGATCTAATACGGTCAGCAAACATATTTGTTATCTCTTAGAATAGCTGTGTTGACGTACAGTCTTTAAGGACATAATCTCCTGTATTCCTTGTTGTTATTCGTGTTTGCACTGTCGTTTTAATTGTAAACTATCATTAGTCTGAACAGAAAATAAACTAAAAATCCCAACAAAAAACTTTTATTTATCTAGTCTTAACTATATAAAATCATATCTAATTAAGACACACATAATAGAAATTCGTTTTTCATCTAACGGAGCTGCGTATACCAATATATAAATGTTATATGTTTGGCATGACACGTCGCTGTAGTCGCAAAACTTACAGATTTTGTTTTTCGTATCTACAGCGGCACTTTTTTATACTGGTCCTACAGCAGATTCTAACTATTGCATAAGTTTTTGTGTAGCGACAAGTGTTTTCAGCAACTGTTTGTCTTCCGAAGGTTTGCTTAAAAAAACTCATCCTTATATAAAATTGCAAAAAAACGTTATATCTTGTAGCCTTTTAAAGACAAAAGCAACAAGTTTCTCTACAACTTCGAACCGAATTATGTGCTTCGTAACTATCGACGTTGTAAACCGTAGCAAATTGACCTTGTCGTATATCATATTATACTGATAAACGAAGTTTAGCCACAGCAGCTTATACCGGCTTTTTTTCTGTTCCTTTATATTATCTAACCACATTTGCAAATTCATCAATGTTTGTACATACCAGATCAAAAATCGTCAACTACAGGCTTTCGTGTTTCCGTCGTACTTTTTATTTAGAATTATATGCCTTTACGGTATCTGATTATCCAAAATTAAAATAAAACCGCCCGATGAATTCCATGTCTATATTATAAATTCATAAGTGTAAAATGCGGTAAAATGAGGCTGTCCGTATTGCAAATTTGCATATGTACTACCACAGTTAATAACATTAAGGGTGCTGCTCTTTTTTTACATAAAACATGACACTTAGTTATGAACATGTTTTTTAAATATAAATAAACAGTACTTTTATATGAAGTAGTGTCATCTTTACCGTTTTACCAAGATGAAATTATAGCCATGCATCAAAACACACGATGACAATGTTTTTTCATACTTTTATGGTTATTTTCTTTATAAAAGCTTTACATGTTGTGCTTTATGTATAAAAGACAATTTTCTTACCACACTTATAACATTAAAACGCAAGTTGCGATGCGTTTGATCCGTCAGTTCATGTACGTGCATAGTTTTTTTTTAAAATATATTGCATGAAAACTATACCGAGGTTTGCAATAGTATAGTTTTCTTTGTTTATATTTACGTTTTCATTGCCAAATCTTATTTCTTGTACTTCTATATATTTATGTCAATCAGCTTATTAACTAGACAGCACATCATATCTGTATAATTAATGTATGTTTGTATTTTTTTACTTTGCAGCAATTGTGATTTCTCGGTATTTTTTTACTACGCAGTTACCTTATTACCTTTTGTAGGCACAAAAATCAGTTTTTTGCATTCATTTTTGTATCGTACTACCATAAGAGTCCCCGACGTCTTGTCTTGTACAAAAGTAAGTTTTTATATCCGAAGAAGGCTTTAAGTATGACGGCTGTCAAAGAATTTGCGCCTTTTCATAATACCAACACTTGAACTCGTATGATTTTTTTTTTGCACTTTTATTCATTTTTCCTATAGAACTTTAATGTACAAAATACTCATTACTTTCTTACAGAAATAGCTTTCATTAAAACTTGTTCCTGACTGTTCTTGCAGTAACAAAAGACTCGCATTGCGGCCACTACACTGGAGGCTCCATTAAAGGATTTTTGTGGTTTTGGTTTAGGTAAGCTTTGTAGTAATATGGTATCGCCAGGTTTCACAAACCAGTTTTAGTTGAGCCCGTGCATGCTTTATCTTATTTAAGAAAACGCGTTTACGAACGGTAATTTTACATGATAATAACAGCATTTACAGCCAAAAAAAACAGCCTATTTTTTGTTAATTATTCATTATAGTTAATCGAATGTCTATTAAACCGTTTACTTGCACATTTCATGTATCTTCTTATCACAAAAAAGTATGACACTAGCATTTTGTGTGCGTGTTTATGTTTTGGGTTACGCAGGGCTGTATCCCGGGATTCCTATTGCTTTTTATTATTGGGTAAATAAAAAAGTATGTTCATATTGTTTACATATAATTTGCACATATTTGTAACGCAAATTGGTAGAGACGTCTCAGCCAGAGTTAAAAAACAAGTAGCATATTGATTTTTGACTAAAAATATCGTATCAAATATAATATTACAAACTAAAAAATCTATTTTAATTTTATGCGGCAACATACAAACAAGGCGTAAAAAAGTATACAATAAAAATAAAAGTAATACAGTTCATGCAAACTTGATACATAATAAGACCTTGAAAATTCTTTTCGTCTGCAAAATTCAAAATAACAACATGACAAATGTGCAAGAATAGTTTTTCTTTTGCAAAAAAAAAACTATTTATCATAGACATTGCTCAGAATTTTCCTGTTAACAATAGCGCTATTTCAGGCCTATACTTATAGATTTAACGCATGAATTTGCATTATCATGTTTTTTTTTGCGTTGGAATACATTTCAATTTTTTTTTTTTTGTAAATACGCGGTTGGCATTATAATCTAAATTTAGATAAAGCTTATAGTATTATTATCGCTATTATTTGCGACATACCTATACATATGTCGATAACATATGCTGCATTTTTACGTGATAGAGTTGTCATTTTTAAGTTATTTGTATGTATTTTTAGATACGCTTATCTTATTTGCATATGTTAAAACATCGAGTAAAACGTTGCTGCAAATGAGCGTTCTACTCAAGTCTCTATATTAGATATATCTTTGCTTAAGTTTTTGCATCAACATATACGGTTTGATGACAAAGCAAACGATTTAGAAACAACAACGCGATACATTCAACCGCTCTAAATCGTTATGTAATAACAAAGTAATATGCATTTTCATATATTTTTTTTTTATAAGAGCGCATAGTGCAATGTTCAGTCGTATAGAGGCTTTTTGTTGGTCAGCAAAATATTATCAAAAAAAATTATTGTCATTGTTTAGTTTGTAAAAGCAACTTATTACATTTTAAATATACTTTATATAGTTTTTCGCACCAATTTTACTATTTTTAGGTATTTATGGGGATGTATAAAATCTAGTAGAGTCACTTTGCAAAAATAATTCTTAATAAATAGATCGTGAAATCATGGCAGAAAAAATTACTAACCAGTTGTACGCACGGCTGTTGGGTTTCTTGATTTATAAACAAGATTTACATGCATTGACGAAACTTTTTATGGGCTACCGTTTTTGTTTAGTTAGGTACGGGTGATATAATCAAAATATAAAATAACTAAAAAGCAGGTTGAAATTATTGTATAAATACTAGAAAAAAAATTGGTTGAACGGCGTATTGTATATCATTTATTACAGTATAACTTTTTTTAGTTTACATTTACATATGCTGAGCACGACAATACCATAAATTGTAATCAACTTGTGTTAGTACTAAGATTTCCACCAAAATCACAAAAACATGAATACAAAAAAAACCAGAATAAAAAATTTTACACTAAGACTGTTATTGCCTCTGTGCTTAAGTTATCTTATAGTGATGCATAAAATATATAGAGTAAAATTGAGCATTTGTATAAAAAAGAAAATGTGACTGTCAACAGTAAATAACAGCAGCCATATAAAAAAACAGTTGCCTTTGTATTATACATAGGTTTTTACACTTACCCTAGATACCAAGATCTTGTTTTTTCAGGTAATACCTAATGAATCTATGTTTTGTGTATAATAAAACGTGTTTTGTTATTAACCATAGGTAAAAGCCAATATTCTCTCCTTAAATTGGGGCAAGAAAAACACCATGCCCTATAAAGGGGATCAAAAATTACCAAACTGCTGTTAAAGTAAGTAAAGGTGCAAAAAAAACATTTTTTTAAAAAAAATAGTCCCGTTATTCTAACCTTAACCCTTCGCCCTAACCATCGCCTTCCTTCGAAGTCTTCTTTGCTCAAGATGTTTTTATGGCGTATTTTTAAGACGGATGGATGGGTACAAGGTTAGGATTAAGGTTGATAAACGGGTAGTACATCTTATTTTTGCTGGATTATGCATCCTTTTGCGGACTTTATACAAAGTCATGTAACCTTCCAGCATTTTGAATTTTGTTTTTGTCCCAATTAATGAAGGGAGGGGAATTACTGAACGTTTACCTACCATAAATAATACTATCCAGTAAATTTTTGCGTTAATGTATTATAGGTATTTGAATTTGCCAATTACCGTAATTTTCAAATAAAATTCGACTTCCCCGCATGAAAAAAACCACTATTGTTGATAAAAAAGAACATTTTGTATATACCCTGCGTACAAAATTACCATATGCATGCAAAGTAATCTACATCTGCAACTACGTAGTTTTTTTACAAATATGCATCACCGTTTTTTATATTACGAGCAAGATTTGCGATGCATTTCATATATGGCTATATACTGAAACATCTTTAGTTTACAGATACCAAATATCTGAGAGTAATATTTTATAATCAGTCATTAGGCGAGGTAAAAGGGGCAATGTATGTAGCGTATTTGACGTAAAATTCGCTTGTAAAAGGAGCCCACTTTTTATATATATACAAAAAAACCTACCTGTAAGTATGATATTGTGTCATATACAGATACAGTCTATAGTAATTGCTGCGTTTGCGTACAAATATCTGCTGCTTATACGCCTGTCCTAGAATTTTTACTATATTAAAAAAAATTAAGAAATGGCATTTTAAATGTAAAAAGCATGTTAAATTAAAAGAGAGCGCTATTGCGGTTAAGCTGTGCTTTATTACATGTTTTGACGGTTTTTATTGGTTTGCAAAATTATTGATATTGCTACATATTTTAATACAAAAATTCTAGTAGATAAAAAAATGTGTGTACAATCTGTAACCAATAATGTTTCAGATTACGTCTTTTTTACTATATTAGGGTGTTTTTTGTGTTTTAATACATAATAGATTGACTTAATATGTTAACTTGGCAAAAATATATGTAAACTGATAAAACAGAATTTTTGAATAAATTGCGTCCGCATAATATAATCTTTATCATAAAAAATTTGTTTTTTTTTTTTGTTTTCTATAAAAAAAAGAATACGCATCTTAATATACTAGATTACTTGCACTTGTATTTTTTATGCAACCTTCTCGGCTCTCTGGGCTTTTAAATTAGTACGGTTTGTGTGTGGTAGCACAAATATATAAAAGAATTGTTTATATGCAAATAGACGCAAATAGGGCTAAAACGTAATAGTTATATCTGCACTGGATTTGGAACGCAAGCTTGATTGTTTAACCAACGTATGTTTTTTAGTTTTATTTTTGCTTTAATACGAGCTAAATCCGATTTTTTTGGTAAGCGAAAAATGACGCACAAAAAAAATGCTACGCTTAATCATAAATAAAATAAATTAAAATGTTACTAGGACATGTTTTTTTAGTAAAGTGCTACACTTTTTTACTTTTGTTTGTATTTGTATGAGTTGCAGTGTTAAGTTATTGTCTTGGACTGAGATAACACTATGTAGATGCTGCTTTTTTTAATGCGTTTTACTTTTTTTACATAAAGTAATATAATGTTTATTAAAAAAGGCAAGGACATACTTTTTTCAGTTTTATGTGGTATTTTCAATTTTACGCAATGTCAAGTTATGGCGTATAATTTGTTGTTGTCAATGCTAATCTGGTTAATCTACTTAAAAGAAAATCGGATTACCTGGTGCTAGGTTGCTCTATCAAAACAAAATATACGCACACGGGTTCCTATAACAATACACGGTAAAAATAATTATGTTGCAATATACTTTAGAACAAAAATACTGCTAAATTTTGAACGCACAAGCTACAAAAATATGTGACTAATTGGTATAAGGTACAAAAAAAAACGTTTAGGTACATTTGCAGCAAAATATAGACGCTATTTTCAAATTACGCTAGTAACAATTTTTCATTCCTTCAAATACATGTATAAAAAAAAGACAAAAAAACGACAGTGTGTTGCAGGTATAAAAAAGCTGCAGCGTAGCTGGCTTGTTGAAAAAAGCTTTAAAATGCACAAAATGCAATTTTTTTTTTTGCAGTTTTAGATGTGTGGGTATTTTGCTTCTTTTGTTCAACCAACAGATTAGTTTAGTTACACAGATCTAGAAATGCTTTGCAAAATATACAAGCAATTATGTTTGTTATATTTTGTACATTTTTATTGTTTATAAAATATAGCCGACTCCTACAATTCGTGCATCATAACATCCTATTGATTGCGGCGTTATATTATAATATAGTCACAAAACTTGTACTTGTACATTAATTTCGTATAAATGAGTATTACACGCAGTTTTTATACATTAGTAAAACATGTTACTAGTTTTTTTTATATATTAATTTTTTTTAGTATTTTCTTACTAGCCAATAAAATTAATTTTTTTTAAATATGTTTTTTGCTCTAATGTCAGTAACGGAAAAACAGATAAAAAAATAAAAAGGTTTTCATGCAGATCAAACAGATATATTATTAATTTTAAACGAACAATTATATGTTAGTTTAATTTTATTCAGTTATTGCAGATATTTGATCTTTTTCTTACTTAAAAAACGGCAATTTGTTTTTATGGCCGTCCAAAAGCATTTTTTTCTGTTACATTGTAACAATATTTCGTACCTTAAACTTGTATATAGGAAAATTTGGCCTATTTGCATAACCTCTATCTCTATAAAAGCTGATTACAGGGTTAATTTTCATGGTTTATTATGTGCATTTTTCTATTGCAAAACATCTCGGTCGACTTCATTAAAAAATAAAAGTTTTAAAGCATTGCAACTATTTTTCTTAATATCTTTTGCTTAAGTAAACTCTTTGTTTTTTGTTCTGTGTATGTTTTGATAAAAGTATTGGACCGAACCAAAGTGTTATCTCTAGAATTAAAAAAAATTCTATACGTTTTTACAGCAATTGAAACCTATAATTACATCCTTTTTTGTTCACTCTATTAACATGTGTTGTGTTGTAAATAGACTATCATACAGGATTACTAGTGTAATCTTAACCCATAAAATGAATTTTGGTTTGTTAAAGTTTATCCACTAAAAGTACATTCGTTTTTTTAGAAATTTTTTTTTGGGTTTTTTTATAGGTTGATCAAATTTTTAGAATGTATGTGCTGTTTTTGTTTATTATTTTTTTTTGGAAGGGAAGTATTTTTAAATCAAGCTGGCACAATTTTTTAAATACACAAGTTTTTGGCAGTAGGCATATTTGAATGCATTTTACAAAATTCAAAGATTTCTATCTGACTTTTTACACGTAAATTCTACTAATAGTTACGTTGAATAGTAATTTTATACTGTATCCGTACATCTGCATGTATTATTTACATTTTTATGTATATAGATGTCATGAATCGATCGCGTGCAAAGCAGTTAACGCACATTTTTGTAATTTTTACTTTAATATTAAAAATACATAAAGATACTTTTATGTTTTTATATAATGCATCTCATGGCTTCAAAAAATTGTGAGAAATTAATCATGCTTTTTCTTAGCGTTGTACTTTTACTATTATATTAAGGGCTTATACAGAATATTTTTGGTTTTTTTAATTTGAAATTTTTAGAAAAAAATTAAGTAAATTTGATATATAAATAACGATAAATAATTTAATGAAGAAAAGTTGATAGATATATTAATGGTTATCATTGTGTATGGCTTATGTTGGATTGTAATAAACACATTTTAGTGTAAGATTATAACTTTTTAAAAAGATGTGCGTTATCTAATGCAATTGATAAAAACTGCGCATAGACATGAGACATGTTACCGAACAAAAAACGTATATGGTAAACTTTTTTCTGATTTAAACAACCTTCGCGCTGTGTTTTACAAAACTTATATTTCTTTTTTAGGCCACAACAACGTTCTCAAAACACAAAAATGATTTAAAAAGTACAAAATATAATGTGTGCAATTTTCCGGGCTTTCGCAACTTTTTTTCAATGTCTATTTGCGAACACAGTTTAAAGTTAAAAAACGAATGCATATTTCGCGTACTCGCATTGACGAGTATCTAGTTAAGTTGACGTACAAGCAACTTTTACTGCAAATTGCTTAAAAGCATGGTGTAAAGTGTATCGGTTGCATGTTTAACAGTTTCCCATTGAGCTGGTGAAAAACTCTAGACACAGATGCTTACATATGCGTAACCAGAAATAACAAACCCGTCTATTGTTATATTTTTTGCATAAATTATAAGAAGTCTCTTTTGATGCAGTCTTATATGCTTAAATACATGCGAATGTTGAAACACATACTCAATTGTCGCAAAACACAAAATAAACATATGCATAAATTAAAATAGTGTTTTGAGCGTTTTATTGTAACAAAAAAAATTAGCCTATGGCTTTTTGATCGATTTCTGAGCTACGCCTTTAAGGGGAGACTAAATTTCAAGCCTTCTATACACGCATAGACGTGCACGATCATGCTTATTCTTTAGCGCTGCTATAGGTGCAGCTGCAGTTTATAAGTTAAGCGCTAGGATATTGTACCTTACAGCAAGTTTTGCACCATCGCATATATGCGTATGTTAATTAAAAGCATAATTTTGTCTTAAAAATAAAAACAACATGTAAAAGCAATTTTGCGAAAGTAGGTGATAAATCAAGACAGCTTCTAAGCCTGACAATCTACAGTATTGAAATCAACAACAAATACCGGTCAAAGTGAGTAAACAACCAATGCATGTAATACTGTTTTTCATATAAAAAAAAGTTTAAAAGTATTTTGTCGGATGCGGTAGAACAGATCATTACTATATCGGTAAATATTTTTTGAAGCTACGCGTTAAAGTGTATGCAGTTTAAAAAAACATTGTTTCAGCGCTGTCTGTACTTTTGTGCGTAAACAAAAGATAAAAGGGTGGCACAAAGTAACCAGAAAAAATAAAGAATTATAAAAATACGACAAAATATACTAAATATACTTGTACATAAATCAAAAATACACACAAAAGTTTTAACGTACAACTTGTACATACAAAACGAGTTTACAACATCTGAAAGCGTGCCAAAACAATTGTGTAAAAAAAACAATAAAAGTTATTGTGAATTCATAAAAAGAAAATGGTTTTTAACTCCCATGTGGTGCAACCTCAGGTATCGAAGTATGCCCAGATTTTCTTTCTTCTTGCAATAGGTGCAAAAAGCATTTTTTTACTCATATTGCAGTATTTGATTGACACTAGAGACAAAAATTTTTAATAAATATCTTTACGCATTGTGTTCAATATCAAAACTTTTGCAATACTCCCATGTTGTATATTTGTTTTTTAAGACTAATCACGCAAAATCAAAACTGCATTGTATCCCGCGATATTTAATATGGTCATGCTGCAGTTATTCTGACTTCAATTGCAAAAAACCGAATTTTACATAAATTTAACATGCACTTACAACAATTTATTGTCGGGTTTGCTACGCATACAGACAAATCACAATAAAATTGTTATTTTTTTCGCAATTGATTACAGCCAAAAAAACTATAAAATAAAAGTATACATTTTTAGGCTAGTTACTACAGTTTGGAAGAAAAAAAAACATTTAAGCAAATAGCATTAATGCAATACAAATATACTCTTCAGGTGTAAAAACATTCCATAATTACATATAGTCAATTTTTGTTTGTAAAACATAGTGCAATTTGTGTATTTTCAGGGAATCGATTTTTACAAAAGCTATTTTTTTGTAAAAAAAAAGACAAATGGCGTAACAATAAATAAAAAAGTAGTAAACATAGATATGTTATAGTAAACCTGTAGTTTTAATTGTATCATTCAAAATCGGGTAACTAAAGATATGTCTTGCTGAAAATAACTTACCAATATAAAACCGGTACTATTTTGTTCCGCAATAAAATTTTTTCATACTTTTTTTCCTATAAGCATCTATACACTGACACTAGTAAGCCCCTTTATTAGTAATAATCCATAAGAAAACTGCTAAAAAAGGCAAATAAACTGGCGATAAAGTTGATAATCATATAATCTACGCACAATGAACACATTATAACTGTAATTGTAGTCGTACGTGTCAACGTGGATATACGTTAATAAGCGTTTTTTGCCGGTTTGTACCTTTCCAACATAAAAAAATGTGTTTTTGCAATTTCCAGTTATGTGATCTTTTTTGTTTATTGTGACGTTTTGAGAACAGTTTTTTGTACACGCAGACACAACTGCCTGTATCGTGGCTAATTAAAGTACAATTCTAAAATTGAACATAGAAACTTTACCTTGGTGGATCGCCAGTGTTGTAACTAGAGTGGAGGGCAAGGGGGGCTAGGTCCCCTCTCCTTTATAAATAATGTAGCCTGAATATAGGGGAGGGAGTCTTTTTTTAGGGCGTCAAAACGCCCAAAATACTTTTATAAAAAAGGTATTTTTTATTAAAATTTTTTATAAAAAAAGCTCAATTTTTTTTTTGGTCTTTTAACAATTGTTTTCTTATTTTTGGCCGCCCAGTTAAAACAATCTTAGTTACGCCACGGTAGACGCTGTAAAAAAATCACAAAACGGAATTATTGTCTTTTTTTTATATACCTTTTTGTTCCAAATTAATTACAAAAAACTAATTGTATATATTTTTATCCGCTGAATTTATTGTGGCAGCTGTAAAAACTATACAAAATTTTTTTTGTAGTTTTTTTTGTAGAGATTTAGTATGAAAATTTTACAAAATTTGCAATTTCACAAGTCATTGTTTCATGTTTTTTTTACAAACTGCCAGTTTGTAGGATTATTTGCAAATAGCAATGGTTTTTTGTTTTCATGCAGGTATTTTGCCATCTTTTAGAAATAAAGCAAATTATTCACTTTAAAGCAAGCGTTGAAGTGGACCTAGATAAAATATGTAACCGAAAAATGCTAGTATAGCAATATACCACATATTTTATGTTTATGTTACAGTTATGCTTTTAGAAGTACCCTTGTAGCATTTTATATACAAAAAGAATATATTATGTGCGGTATTTGATATAATCACATGCAAATGCTTTTTTGTTAAAACATGCACTTTACGTCTGTAAAATCATTTCATTATTATTTTTATTTTAACATGACTAAAAACATTTATTTTTTACGGTAGCATCGAAACAAGCCTTTTTTTAAGTCTAACAGCACGCTTAAATATTATCTATTAACATTTTTTGTTAAATCAAATATTGTGTATAAAACCAAATGAATATAAAAGTAAAACTTTTGCCAATTAAAAGTAATATACAAAAGTTACTGTTCTTTTTTACACTAGGGGTTGCAAAATTCCTTACAAGAATTCCCTAGTACAAAAAAAACTACAAAAAACGCTATCTCCAGTGATCCCGAAATGTATCTGGAAATTTTAAATGTGTAAGGAATTACTGTCTAATGCAGATTTTTATTTTTTGTCAAAAATGCAAAAATTACAGCGGTTTTTTTTTGATTGCTCTAGCATTGATTTTGAGAAAAACAAAAATGCAAGAAGCTTTTTAAATAGGTTTTTATATATACAACTGTGTACTCTATGTACGAATATTTTATAAACTGGATTGTTTTTTTATATGTACTTACAAGCTCAAAAGATGCACAAAATAGTAAGTAGATATTTAAACACGTAATGCATAATCATAAAAAAAACTATTTATCTGCATGTAAGTTAAACCGAAGTGCAAAAACTTTCTTCCTATATATGACAGCAACATTGCCAGAAATACCGAAGTTGTAGCATATTGCATGTACATTAAACCGCGAAAAAAAAATGTCTATAATATTGCAGACCATATGCTTACTTCTGACCAAAATTGTGTCATTTTAAATTATCGTATATACATAACATTTTAATTTGCATTTTACACATAAGTAGTTCATATAAAAATATTATAGATCGTAAAAAAATGCGATTCCACTTGTCACACAGTGTCGTTTTGTAAACACTTATTATGTAGTTTTTACATGTTTTATACCGTGTTTTTTTATTCACAGCGTAATATGATGAAATAAAACCGACTATGATATTTTTTTGTCGTTTAATTTAAATTTTTTTTTGAACACGAAGCATTCGTTTGTGTCTCTTTTTATATCATGAAACAAAAATATGCGACTAAAATGACGGAAATACAGATTCTTGTTTTTCTGAGCAAAAAAAAGAACTAAAAAGGAGCAAGTGGTACAAAGTCTTTTGCAAAAAAATCGACATTTCACAATTTTTATAATAAAAATTCACTATGTATTTTTTAAACATTTAATTATTCGAGCACTTCATTTTCTAGACTCAGCATAAAAATTTGCAACCAAAAATGCGAACGATTATATTACCGTTTACAAGTGTAAGAAAGGCTTTTTTTGTTTCTTATTCTTTTATTTTTAAAAAATCTTACGTACAAAATGTTATCTATGGTCAAAATATATCAAGTTGCACGAATTTATATATGTATTTATATATGCTCAAGAAAATATTACCCCCCCCTCCTTTTGCTGGTTTAGCTTTGGCAAAAAAAGTGCACGTAATAGCACATAAAAAGTAACAAAACCATGTGTTTAAAAAACATTTTCTGCAATATAAAAATAACCCTATAGTAAAAATATAATAATGGCAAAAAAGTCAGTGGGTAAAACCTTTTGCTATGTTTTTACTTTAGGAAAGGTCAATTACGTATAACAGTAAAATCAAAAAACCGAAACTTATATTAGCAAAGATTATATTTTAAGCAATTGTTTCTGCTCATCTATACGACAGCGACACACATCAAAAACCACAGGGTACACTAAATTACGCTTTAATGCGTAGTCGCTCGTTTACAACAACCGGTTGTTATTTGGCAGTTATACTTTTATGCCGTAACCTATAAAAAAAAAATTAATACGTGCAGCCTATACATATAGCTATAAAATATTTTTTTAGTTTTAAATACGTTTTTAACCCTTGCTTGTACAGTTTTCACTATTACAACTTTTTTTTTACAATATTATAACTATTAAAATGTTAAATTCTCATTCATATGACCAAAAAAGTAAAAAAGGTAAAGGAAGATTACTTTTATATTTACAACAAAAACACTTATACAATTTGTCCGATGTGTATTACTTCCTGATTTAGAATCTGGATTAGTGTTGCATTTTACGTAAATTTAAATTTTAAGGCTATATTAAATTGGCTCAAATTGCTTGTTCGGCATTTATATATATTGTTGTTGCTCCAATACCTAAAAAGCTTTTACAAGGTAATTTCTAGTAGCATTTATATAATTTTTTTGGCATTTTATCATTAGTTTATACGATTCTACACGTTAGTAAAATCTATTTTCAATAAATAAAACATTTAGAATAAAAAAAAAGTTAGAATAAAATATCGACGTCCTAGGGTAAGTATATTTACCGGTATAAGTGTTTGCGTTATTTTTCTGAAAGCCCGAGATTTTTGGGATCCTTAAGTTTATGGGATTGCAAAACCCTTGTTATCACGTTTGTTTCTGTATCTTATAGTCCGTGTAATGTATTATTCACATATTGATTTTGTCCTGTACTTTGCCATAGCTGTCACATAAAACGTAAATATACCGGCTTGAATTTGAACGGGTACACCCACGGTTAAGCGAACACCCGTAGAAATGGACTACAATATAGAAAATCTTGCTGTAAGATACAAAAGCTGCTGCTAGCTTTTTTTGCAACTTGCATTTTAAATATAGTTTTTTTTTGGTTTCTTTTTTTATTTGATACGTAAAAAATATAAAATTATGCAAAAAATAGATTTTTTAATTTGTAGATAAACTAAACAAAAACTGGTGCATGTGGCTTGTTGTTGCAGTATATCAATTTATTTAAAACACAAAAACCATTATACAGTAACACTTAGATTAAGCGATTTGCAATAAAAAAAATGACATAGTTTTATATTTAATTTTTTCAAGTTATCACATTTGTTCCAAATTTCATTAACGTTATTATTAGATTCTTCCGTGGCGTCTTACTACGGGACGAGTTTTTCCGCAGTAGAATCGTTCATTTGTTAAAAAGAATCGTCGTTAAAAACAACAAAATATCTAATTAAAAAAAAGATGCAAATTAAACCGTGCACCAAATTTACAGTGTTTATACATGTTTTATGTGTGTCATTTTTAGTAGGATCATTTTATATTTCATCGTTTAATATGCTAGAGTAATCTTAATGGCGGAAAATAAAAAAACGAAAAATGACGATTATAAACTATTGAATTACATAAAAATATGTCAAGCACTTAAATTATACGTGTAATAGAACTTTCGATTAAATAACGCGTAAAATACATACACAAAGCGTAGAATTTCATGTCTAAGTATTAGGCAAATGCATATGCGCACATAATCTGTATAATTATAGCATTTGATATCCTCTTTTGGATACAAAAATATCAGTTTAAATTAGGGAAGTACCTTTCTGGCAGAAAAACGAACAAGTTACATGTTTTCACGTTGCGGTATAGTATTTGCGTCAAAACGAACTTAACGTCGAGTTCCGAGGTACTAAAAGGTATATGAGCAACATGTTAAAAATTGGTAATCACCAACGTGTATTCTTTAAACCAATAATTTAAATGCAAGCAACCTTTAAAATCGAGTTCAAGGATTTTAGGGGCATTTATTTGCGAATGATGCCTCTCTGCTACTTAATTATACGTTGAAAACTATCAGGTCGTCTAACAGGTAAATTACGATTTTTAATTGGCATACCTATTTATTTTTAATGATTTTTTTTTTTATATTTGCACATTGTTTATCATCCACATTACTTTTGATGACAAATTTATCTGCTAAAAAAAAATACTACAAAAAATATAAAACTCGCCCGTATCGATTTGTGCGTTTTATGCGATTACAAATGTACAAAATTATTACTAAGTCGCCGAGTTATATATTTCGAGTCGACTTAATTGCACCCGTATGCTTCTTGTGCAATAACTTGTGCAATTCATCTTTTAATTCTTGTTGGGTATTTTAAAATACGCATTTTTTTATTTTATTCTTTAGTGAAGCAACGAGCAGGGCTTAGTGCCCGTGGATAAATTGTTTTTGTTTTTGAATATTACTAAAAAAACGATCAATGTCTGATAAGCGCATACTATTATTTTTTTCTGTGAAGAATATCTATAATGGTATTAGAGCAATGCTTATTTTACACAAGACGTTGTTTTTTTGTTGACGTATTGTAATTTTCGGCTATAATAATTATGTTTATCTTACAAGGAAAGTATCAACACTCATAAAAATATGATATATGCAGGTTTACTGCTTGTTTTACAATATATCACATAATTGGTATACTATTTTAGTCATTTAAATTAAACAAGTTAAAAAAAAACAATGCTATTTATATAGTGCATTTTATAGGTTTTTGTTTTTTGTGATTTTGTTATAAAAATTTGTATATAACATGTTTTTGTCATTTTGATATAACAAAGCGCAGTGCATTAAAATTTTTCTTTTTTTTCTTTTTATTCGAAATGTATATTTGATATATTAATTTTGTGGATAGAAAATTTTTTGTATGATTTTTTCCTGCAAAAAATTATATTTTGCTTTTAAGATACGACTAAGTGTGAAAACCTAACCAAATAAAAAATGTAAACGGTTGGTTGCTTTTGATATATAAAAAATGTTAAAAATAGATGTATGTAAATCAGCTACGTAAGACGTCTGCATAAGTTCAAATGCAACTACACATCGCCTGTTATCGTTACGGTTATTTTATTACTAAGTAGCAATGTTTGTATAGTAACCATAAAATTATACTAAAGACACCTCTACGATAATTTGCGCGAACGCTAATAAAGAACTTTTACATCGGTAACTTTTGCATAAACTTTAAACGTAATAGTGTCTGTTCTGTAGAAAATATTAATGCATAGCTCGACGTACTAAAACATAAGAAATTATTAAAAAACTTTGACGGCCTTTCAAATGACCAAAAACGAATATACTGCATAAACACTTGCTTTTGTATGGTTGTAAACTTTAAGACTTTTACACACCGAGCACCGCGTTAATATGTTTTTACGTAGTCTATTACTATCCTTGATTATCGATTTTGGTTTGATGCCATAGGATCTTATTTTTGTACGTTGTACCTTTGTATTTTAGTTGTTCGAAATACAAATATATTTTACCACGCCACAATTAGCTTTTTTTATTTCCATCTTTTAACCATGTTATAAAAATTTTGTTTTTTTTCATTTTTTTTGTAAGAACACCAACACTATTGCAGCCAATAATACAACTAAGTAAAGTATAAAAACATAACATACGTATAATTATAGTGGTACCAGTACCATTGTAATACTCCTGGACATCAAGGTGTACCAGCACTACCTTTTAAGTTCTGAAATGTAATACAAAAAAGTAGAAAATCAAGCTTCTTTATATTCTTAAGCTCATGTAGCATGCGTGTAACCGTAAAGTTGCATTACAAAACAGGCCCTTCTGCAAAGATAACATGATTTAAATACTTTTTTACAACATGAAGCTTTGGAAAACACTACCTACATATATCTATTGATTTTTAAAAAAAACCAGCTTGTTTGAACATTTATTTTGCATAGTAATATGCGACTGTGCGTTCTTGCTACACAATATCTAAAACAGTTCCGATGCATTTATTAAATGACCACATTATTTTTGTATACAAACGGTTGTTTACTACAAGTGCTGACACGTATATTTATATCTTATTGTTGTTTGTAAAATAGTTTTTTTTGTTGTATAAGATGCAAAGCCTATAAAATTAACTCTGTTAAAAAATAGAATAAAAAAAGGCATAGCTTAATTATTCAAAAAACACCCGAAACATTTTAAACACATGTACTTAACTTAAACATTCAAATTTCTTTTGTTGTTAGTTTTACAATTTTCTGTTTTAATACAATTTTTTTTTTGATAAATAGCCGATTCTGCTACTGTGGTACTATATTGAGCCGTAGAGAAAAGTCCCAAAAAACTGCAAAATAAAATAGAGGCAATTTTTGTAAAAAAATTTGACAACAGTAGAAAAAAATACTATTTAACTTAAAGTCGTATTTCTTTTACTTTTAATTAATAAAAATTCGGTTTCATAAAAAAACGTTTTGTGAAAAAATAGGTATTAAGCACGCAAATACACGTTTGAAGCACCTATTGCATGCATGGTACGCGCTTCAAAGCTAAAAAAATACATATTGTGCTTTTTTTTATTATTATCACGCATTAAAATGATATTAAAAACAAAAAAACTATATATTTTATGCATGTGAAACATACAAGGTTGCAACTGTGTTTTTGTGCAAAAACAATTTTTATATAGCCCGTTTAAGTTACTACGGTTGTACAATCGGACTACGGGTGAGGTCCACTATGTAAGACCAGGCTTGTCATATTTGGTATATATTTTTTATGAAAAATTTTTTCATTGTAATTATGCTTAAGTTAGATGTTATCGAGACATATTTTGCATAATTTGAACACCCATTTTTTAATTATTTTTTTTTGCATTATATTTAGAACAAATTAAGATGGACACTAAAAAATAATTATAGCAAAACCAAAGCAAAAAAATTATAAGAGAAATTTAATAGTCTTACAAAAAATTACTTGAAAAAAAAAGAAGTCTGGTCACACCCTGTATAGGGTGATTAAAAAATTGTTATCACAATTATCCGACGCTCGACGGGCACTGATTTTTATTAAAATGGTTGCTCGTTTAACTTTCTTATCGTTTGCATGCCATCAATACAAAATATACCTAGTTAAGTCCAAAAGTATGAAAGTAAAGCATTCCTGTTTTTTTGGTCCTTTTGACTATTTTTGCATTGCAGTAATTAAAGTTATTTTATGAGTGCATTCACAGCGATTTGTTAGCACGACAAAACTAGCCTAATTTTACAAATATATAACACAATAGTATAATTGACAGTATGCAGTAATCAAACTCATAAAAATGTCGGAATAGCGAATTCCAATATATATTAAATTACAATTTGTAAAAAATAAGTACAATCACAACATTTTGGCAAAATTAAGATAAATTTTTAACGGTATGTTGTAATTGTTTCACGTAAAATTCTATATCCTACATAAAAAAATTTGTTAAAGTAAGATTTTTTAAAGTTTTTTGCAATGAAAACAAACAGAACGAAAAAATTATTTAATTCTGCATTTTTGCGTATAAAAAGCGTAAAGGCCTATTATTTTAGTCAACTAGTCAAGTATTAAAGGTATCCAAAAAAGCGTTAATAGTAGATAGTATTACCCGATGACCAAAACCTGTTACACAAGACATTCACAGGACAAAAAATAACAATTATAGAAATTAAACGATTTATAAGATAAATGGTAAAATAAATTTATATAAAAAAACAACTAGAGAAAAAAAACTCTATTTAAAATGAAGTACGATGCTGTAAACCAAAAACAGGTAAACTGTTTTAGATAAAAATCTGTCTTATAAACTAATGCAAAAGCAAATAAGAACTAGGTGCAAATGATAAATTTTAAACAGATCAAAAAATAAAAGCTAGACATTTTATTATAAAAAACACCGTGATTTATGCAGTTACATTAAACACGGTAAACTCTGCAGAACGCCACAAATAAGTGAAAACGACAAAGTATGTGTTTAAAATAAAAACAAAACATGTGAGTGCCTACAATATACTTGTCTAGGAATACAAACAATATTGGACAAAAAAAATAAAAAGCTTAATAATCGTCTTTATAAGACAAAATCATATAGTTTTTTGTATATTTAATATACAAATTGACAATATCTAACGACACACATTGCTTTTCACTAGTAATAGATGCTTTTTTCAACGTCAACACGTCTAACTTAACAGTGTTTATTTTTAAAATAAAAAATCTACCATAAATAAGTTTGTATAAATTTCAAATAAAACACAAAAAAATACAGCGAATAAAGAGTACAAATACGTTTCTAGGTGTTTTTTCATATGCATATACCTTTTCAATAACAAAGACAAATGTCTTATTTACTAAATAGAAAACTTGTTATTATATTGCATAAAAATAAAGTAAAAATCCAAAAATAGAGGCAAAACATTGGTTTCTTTCTATTTTTTATGTGACTATCATTGAATACAGCAAAAATTGATTTTGGGATTAAGAAAAAAAAACGTAAAAACAAAATCTCTTGAGAACATTTTTGGATGCAGCCTTTTTAGCCCGAATGTTAGTTTTATGTGGAAAAGAAGACATTGTTATGATACCGTTTTTTTATTTTGTGTTTCCTTAAATAGGAAATGTTTTTTATATAAAACCAATAATGTTTCATATCTTATCTTGGAATATTCCTTTTTTGGAATATAGGCAATCTTATCGCATTCCTTGTGCCAACCAACCCGTTGGCAAGAAAAATGCGGGTCGGTTGCTATTTGTTTGCCTACGGCACAACAAATCGCAAAGATGACCGTCTAAGACACACCTCTCAATTTCTCTTTTTCATTTCGGATTTTTCGGGATATTGGATACTTCATTCGAGTATCCACTATCC
>JAQFYM010002203.1:0-25357 GCA_034694785.1 Agrenia bidenticulata | reverse complement strand
AATAATTATTTCGTTAAAAATAATTCATTTGTCGTAACCATATAAAGAGGACGAACGTTGTCAAGGAATCATGCTTCATATTGTTGTAATTTCATGTCATGCATTCGAAAAAGGGAACTCTGGATCCAGCTTTACAAAGAGCAGAACAGCTCCTTACTCAATAAATTCAACAAAAAATTGTCAGACGTCATAAGGGATATGTATTAAAATTGTCCTTAACTGTCAACCGTAACCGTCCATAAGATTTTTCTATAACGTTAAACGTCTGCTAACTGCCTGTTCAACAAAATGTATTTGTCATCAACTGCTTGTCAACAAAAGACATGACAACCGTCACAAACGAACTTTATACTACCTTGATCAAGAGTCTCTAAATTGATGACAGCGTGTCGGTGGTAGTTATGACTGTTATAGGATTTCGATTTTTAAATATAACCTGAAATTAAAGGTTGGTTTTCAAAAGGCTATAGCTAGCCTAAAAATGCTTGTGCATCGCAATGTGACATATTTATGAGCATACGGTTTATCTCAAATCAGTATACTTTTTTGTACTAAATTACTGTTTTTATTAAATTTAAGGCAAATATCATGATAAGGTAAGTTTCACTAATTTTAAAACTCTAAAAAAATTAAAGGAAAAGAACAGTTGAGGCAGCAACTCCAACGGATAAATACACGGCCAAATCCGCAGCTCTGAATCCTCCAGTGGATGCCTACATTGTCGATTTAAATTATAATATTTAATATAATGATAATGACTAGGTAAACAAAGCATGTACAAGTAACTCCATATATTATATTACCGTCGATGCATTTGATGGATGGGCACTTCCATTGCCTTTTCCAGGGCCTCCGGTCTTAGCGGTGAGCGAGCTTGGGTTTATTTCTTGTCTTAAAGGAATGCCATTGTGTTGTTCCAAATCTGCATATGCAAACAATTAAGTCACAAGTTAAACGAGACCAACTCGTCAAAAACTGATGACTAGAACTTACTCATATTATTTCCAGGTCCAGTGGCAACGAAAAGATTAATCTTATTCCCTCCATTCAAGTCAAATGAGATGCCTGGACCGGCTTCTATTTTGGATGGTAAATCAAATGAGCAGGTGATGCGATCTCCAGCAACTGCAGACACACTCTTTCCCAAGCTACCTGCACTCCAATCCTGAAAGGAGAATTAATTTTAATTAGCTTAATTCTGAAGGCTATATTCACGAGGATCATGGGTGGTTCTGAAGAAGAAATATTTTTATGAATTTATGATTTTTTACCGTTTTTTGGGACTGGGTGTGACCCGCAGGGTTTATGAATGTTTTGACACCAGTAGGGAAGCAGCCTACGACGGCATCTTGACCCTATTTATAAGGGCAATTTAAAATAAATTTTCAATGCATAATTGTTGACTAAAAAATAGTTTTAGCTTCGAAACTGTTGCTCATACCATTTTGTCATCCATAGAGAGCCCAACGGCTACATACGATTCCTTAGGTCCTTTTCCTGAAAGATGAAATGTGAACGTTTTCTCATCCTTTCGCTCCACGGCAGCGATAAGTTGACAGTCTTTCGGACTGCAACCAGAAGGGGTTGAAACGCATATGGCTTTGCCACCTTCGCAACTGAACTGATGATCGTCCTGTAAGTATCGGTATGGATTAGTGTTTTTTTTAATTTGACATACCTTAGAGTAATATAAAATTGGACGATAATCAAACGCCAGTTTTACCTGAGCTGAAGATAAAATCAAATATTGGGCTGCAATGAGCAGAAAACTCCCTTTGAACATCATTTTCAAACTACGTAGGGCACTTATAGTAAAACAAAGCAAGGGCTAAAATCTAGACGCAGAATCTGTGAGTTGTAAATATTTGGAAAGTTGATAATTCACCACGTTCAGTAAATAATAAAATACGGATATGTTGAAAAGATTACTAAAACTCAGTTATAACTTGTACTTTGAAAGACAAAGAAAGTGGAAGAGGATGCTTTCTAGACGATCTTGCGAAAATAACTGAAACAGAATAGACTCAAGCGTCTCGGAATTGACGATAGCATGTCCTGTGGTAGTTTCAGAGATAAGCAAATCCAAAAGTATGACACATGAGTTCTAAAATGGGCATCTCGTCTTCGTCCGCAGTCCTTGTAAATAAAAATCTCCGACAGTCTTCAAATTTAGTTGTATCTACATATTACCATCCTCGGGCATTATCTGCATAGAATGAATGATATGGGATTTAGAGGTAGCAACCTTCAATATCTTATTACTACTACCTGATGACACAATGTTGTTTTATTTCTGGAACTAATGAATTCAAATGGACTAGCTATTTCCGTGCCTTGTGTTTACATGGTTGTCTCCTTCCTTGTCATAGGTTAGAGTGGGTTAGACAGTTTCTGATTCATTCCGTTGTATTATGGGACACAGTCACGCTAATGATAATGTCAGCAGAGAATAGCTTTGCATAATCAATTGTATAATTTTAAAAGATTCGTGGACTTGCAAAACTATATGTATAATTTGCCGTTTAGCTTAGGAATCAGAATGATTTTCATAGCTGCTAGTTATATGGAAATAAATAGTTAGAATATATATAAAATACCATTACAGTACTATGTGTCTGTAAAACTGACTGACATACCCTCTTGGCAGCTATTGCAACTTTATTTTGAGCATTTATTTAAGGTATTTCTTATATTATTATGAGAACACAATGTCTTTCCATCTAAGGAGCATCACTGTTATAGCCAGTTGATATAATTGACTTTTAAAATCTAAAATTGATCCTCCATTGCGTACAGGATAAACACTAAGGTCGGGTTCAGATAGTGCGACCAAGTCCTGCAAATAAAATCTGTTTAGAAGCTATGCAGCTTTTCCAAAATGAATAATTTGGTAGAAATATTTACATTAGGGTTGGTCAAAATTAATCCTTCTCCTCTGAACTCGCGAAGTTTGACCGGCCCAGCCGTCCTGTGTAGAGTATGAACTGTAGTAATTGGAGCTAAAGATTTGAAACCAATTGAATAATATTTAAAATGAAATTATGAAGGGCTTATATTGAAAGCGTATTACAAGCTTACGCGTTTCCTTGTCGTTAGTTCCACGCAGAAGGTGAATGTATACGTCTCTGTTCAAGTTGAAGGTGAGGCTATCATTTGTTGCTGGAGTTTGAAGAACCAAGTCCACACCACCAATGTTGAAACTACATCTTAGGACTTCTTCTGATATTCCAGACATTTTGTTCGAGATAAAAGTATCCCATTCCTTAAGGAAGACAAAAGTCCTTATAAAATTAGTGGAATGATTATGAATTTAATCTGAACTGTGAATAAAATTACGTTGCAAATCTTAAATTATTCGGGCAAGAAACTTTCCCGAAGCCCAAAATCAAAGCTGTATTTATACCAAACTATTTGAATTATTATCACTGCAAAGTAGTCGTTAATCAACTTGGAAATAATAAATAATGTACATAAGAAAATAGCTAAAAGAAATATTTTCAGTTAAATTGCTTTTTGTAAGATGGGTTTTTAACTGGAAAGTTAAACCAAGCATTAAAATTTTAATTGGCGCTGAATAGATGATCTCAACATTTAAAATTAGTATCATACCTCGTTCACTGGACTTTCTGAAGCTTTAATTGAGCCTGATGTTACTTGATTATTGAGGCAATAAACCACCTTGTCATTGCCCTGTAAAAATTAGTAAATAAACAACCAATTAATGTAGAAAAATTGAAGCAAACTAAAAATAAAACTACCTTGTCAAATCCTTACTTACAATTGATATATCTTTAGAAATAGCAACTGCAATCCAAATATTGCTCAGCTGAGAATCATTTAGGGAGCCCAAGCTGCTTCCTAACTCGAATTCGAAGAACCCTTCTTTGTTCCTAAAAATGTTTACTTTCGACGAATGTCCATCCGAGAGGCAAAAGACAGGGCTGACGTGGTGAGAGCACTCAGATTTCAAATCTGCTATATTCATCGTGCCCTTAAAAGTATTAATGAAATTAATCAAAATACAAAATAACATGTAAACTGGAGACTTAAAAGTTTTATTAAAAACCTACAGAGAGTTCTACTTTGAGAAATAATGAGAGGATTGTACTCAGGAGTTTTAAAGACAATGATCCTCTTGGCATCCCCCTTATCCAGCCCTTGAAGTTCATCCTGGACTGCTAAACTTAAGTATTCAAATTTTCCTAGGGACTTGTACTTTATTTAGAACAGTAAAATCATCTACTTAAGGTCAGAAAACTATTGAGCAATGGGTATGAAATGAACGGGTAGGTATGAAAACTGGTTCGTT
Source organism: Agrenia bidenticulata (assembly GCA_034694785.1). NCBI lineage: Eukaryota > Metazoa > Arthropoda > Collembola > Entomobryomorpha > Isotomidae > Agrenia > Agrenia bidenticulata. The sequence continues at coordinate 21,048 of JAQFYM010002203.1, read as the reverse complement.
TTAAGGGAATTAATTTCTAATAAAATAAGAAGTTAAAGTAAAATGATAACTCATAGCAACAACATGTAATCTTTTATGAAGTTCGTATGGATTGGCTTCTCTTGGCATGAAATCAAGAAACGTAAAGTACGTGCATATCTTGTATTGAAATCGATCAAATAGATATTTAATAGATATTTAGTTTAGATCACACTATTTAGATTATTTTTACTTAAATGGTTTTTCAAAATCTAGAATTGGGAAAGCAGAACATTTTGAGATTCCAGATGCAGATCCTCCCTCACTTGCTAACATCCACTAAACATTCACGGTTCGGTCTCCATTTAACACCAACTAATGAATAATTAAGCTCCAAGAGCCCATTTTCTAGGAAAACAAATCGCTCATAATAATTGAACAATGAACAACTAATGCATGTTTTTTTATTTCATTTTGATAACCATTATCCATATTACAATGCTCTAATAGACAAATATGTATAGGTCAAATCTCCTTATTAATTCAAACAAGGTGTCAATTGAAACTGACCCAATTGACTCAATTGCAAGTAATTAATTAGTTTGCATAATTGCTATTTAATCCAACAGCTTTTGTACCCAATACGTATAGGATTAATGCAATCCCATAACCATTAGACATAATACGAGGAACCCTGCGGGGATGGCAATTTTGGAGGAACCATTTGGAGTAGAGAGATTCATTGGAGTTGACAACACCCTGTCCTCAACCCCGTGGTAGTAAATAACTCCTGTAAGATGACGAAAACCAATCAGAATATTTACAAATGTTAAAAGGTTAAAAAAAATGCCAATGCTAAATAAAGTATCAACCGTCTTTAAGTCCTCCAATGGCCAAAAGGATTTTATACTTCTTGGTGTCAAGGTCAAAATGGTAACCTTTGACTATAGAAGATGCATCCCTATGGAACTCACAAACTATCATTCCATTATAGATGTGGGGATGGTCGATTGGCTTTATGAAACTTGTTGTCTCCTCTCCCTAAAAGTAAAAATTATTGTTTAAATTGTAAAAACACAACAATCAAATTTTACAAAAGCTTAAAGCAGTTACCAGAACTTCAGGCTTGACCGATTTGTAAGACCATGATACTACCATGCGGTTATCCTGTTCAGAACTCGTAGATCCTCGGCATTCAACAATGCTGGAATTTATCTTTGAATAATTTGTAATTTAAAAAAATAAGATTTTAAATTGTAAATCTTTAAAAACGAAATTTTTAAAAGTTGAGCCTACCATTTTGGTTCCATCTTCGGAAATCCCCACTGCCACATATCCCGCGTCCTGCTCCACTTTGCCAAATAGTGAGAACTTGTACTCCTTATCGTGCTTTGCGATCGCGACCATGTAGTCACAATTTTTCTTGCTGTAGCAATCGGACGTTTTTTTCGAACCGTCTCTTACTGCACCGACACACGTGGCTTTTCCTTTGGCACAAGTTTCATAGAAGGCCCCGATAGGATTGACATTCCCCCCTTGGGACCCACCTTCATTATGGTCGCTATGATCTGCCTGGAGTTTACCAATTCATTTAAAACATTTTGTATAAAAGTCTTTAGTGTTTTTTAATTACCTGAGCAGAGGATAGTAAGACCGAGAGGGTCAGAGCAAAAACAATTGAAACTGGGAGAAGATGGATTATCATCTTAACTTGTCTATTGTAGTTATCGAAAATCGGATAAGTTGATTGGGCAAACTAACTGGATCCACTTCTGATACAAAGTGTGTACTATTCCCAAGACACCAGCTAGAAATAGAATCCTTGATTCAAAGGGGATGTAATGACACTACTTATGGATATTGATGACAAATCGATATAAATAATGCGTGTCATAATAACATATACATTTTATGACTTGATTGATAGGATAAGTTGATATAAAAGAGTTGAAAGAGAGGATGTTTTTGAGGTTGACTTTGCTCGTGGCAAAGGAGGAAAATCCTATCTGTAAAGAATGTGAGCGATTGATCATTAATATAAATTGGTCCGGAAATTGGTTTCCCTGTGTTTCTCATAACCGCAATAGAACATCAAAAGCAGTCATAAACTACATGCTAGTTATAACCTCTAACCTCGTAATACGAGCAAAGAGACAACCGGATCACCAAACAAGACTTGGATACCCAATATCCATTAGTGGAAGGCTTAACTGAGTTTACATACGCGGAATATTAAAAAAAAATGCGATCTTAGTGGCTATTGCTTTTAATTGGAATGTGTCACCACTACTTTTATGAGGAATTATTAGTCAGCCTGAATTCGATACTGCTTTAATCTGGAAAATTGTAATAAACTTGTAGAAATTATTTGTGTTCTGCATGCATCTGTAAACGAAACTTTTATTATTTTTCGCCAATCTACAGCTACTCGCTATAAATAAATAATAAATGACAACAAACGCACCCCTAAACCAGTTCAACAAAGCGGATTAGCTCTTGAATGTCAATATTTTTTTAATACTACCGGAAGTGGGTGACACGAATGAATTTATGCTTTGTGTCCATTATCGATTAATAAAGTCAAACAGATAAACTAAAGGTTACTTTATAACAATGGGGGAACGCATTAGTCTCCAAATTGGAGTTACAACAATAAATTAACAATGGTATAGTCAAACTCGATTTGTCTCCATTTGCCCCGCAAGGAGAAAGTTTTTTATACTTTCCCGCACTTTCCCGGAAAGTGAAAGTTTTCCCCCTTCGTTTTCCACTCGCACTTTCTCCTCTCAAGCGTTTGGTTTTCTCAAACTTTTGCTCCTCTGTTCTCGAAGTAAAAATTCCCCAGTTTTTGGCGTCCTTTCAGATTTTGAAATTTTCGAATAATTCGAATTACATTGTTGGCATAGGTTTCGAAAAGAAAACCAGTCATCGCCACGAGAAGTTCGATAGAAAAAGACATAATGGAAGTGGATTCAGATATTTCGGATTATATTCTCACAGCTAGTCCCCCGCCTAAATCTCCAAAATCTAATTTGTCCTTCCGGCCGATTTTCAGACCTTTGAAACGTCCAAGTCCATCAGAAGCTAAATCTGCAACGGTTTCGAATAGAAATAAGAATGTGAAAGTCAGTTCTAGGAACACTAATCTGGAAAATAGGCTCAATGGTCAATCAGCATCACAATCAGATAGTCAGAACGAAAATGGAGGAGGACAAAGCAAGTTTTCCAAGATTCAAAGGCAGAACTCGGCACAGGATCCAAGGAAGAAGAGTATGGATGTAAATGTTCAGAGGCAAGGCATGGGAAATTTTGCTGGACACTCTGCCCATAGACAGACGTTTTCGACTGTACAAGAATCCATCAAAAGTGCCCCGGCAGCTGATCAGCGTTTTATGCAGCAAAGGCAACAATCATTTTCCAATGGAAATCGAAGCCGGGCTGAATATAATGATGAAGAGGAGGAGGAGGATTTGACCTTAATCCTGGGCCAGTTTGGTTCCATGATCAACAAAAGGCTTCTCGCCAAAAAGACAAGAATTGAAAAGTCATTTCAGAGTAAGTGTTCCCATGATATAAATCGAGGGCCCTTCCTCAAGTCTATCAAATTGTATTCCCTTTGAATGCTTTAGTTCAAAACGAAAGAGTATTCCAGCTAGTTTAGTTGTAATAACATTCTTCTTACAGTTATTCAAACTCCACAAATCTTTTATGAGACTCAGCAATCAAACTCAAAGGGGCGGATGGATAAATATCGAAAATACGAATCGGCTATGAAGAAATTCAAGTCCCATACAGATTCCATAATGAAGAAACACGAAAGTCATGTAAGTATTTGATATTTTGAGTTTCGAATCCTAGTGCTTCCTTTTCCCTATAATTATCAGTCAGAAAACTTGATGTTGATTGAAAAAATAAAATTACTTTGCAGAGTATTATGCTGAAACGGATGGTGGACAGCATAATGAAGGGGGTAGCCCGCATAACCGAGGATATGGGCAAGGTGCAGGATGCTACAAAAACTTGCATTAAAAGTATAACTGAGGCAAGTAATGTGATGAAGAAGAAATTAACATTCCGTGAATTAATACGTTTTGCGTTTTTGTTACTAGGTACAAGAATCTTTTCTGAAAAACATCGATCAACAGGGAAAGGATATTGTGGAACAGTACAGAGAAAGTCTGGACAATTGGGAGCAAGAATGTCTGGAAGATTTAGATAGTCATACTCTTGATTGCCTTGAAAGTGTTGTGAAGTACATATAATTTTCTTCGCTATATATAATATTCTGTTATCATTATGATACAAATATTCCATAGCCGAATTTCATTCTAACAAATAGATCTATGCAAGCAATGTATTCATATGATTTACGTAGGATTGGGTGCTAGATTTGATGAGTGTAGCGATAATTGGAGGGTTTTAATTTTCCTGTTAAGTTTTAAGCTAGTTTGTTTACCCGTAGATTATAACTTAAGATTTCATTAAGTAGTTTTTAACAATATAAATAAAAAGTGCCAAGTGCCAACACGTTATGTTGTTTAGCATGCTCATAGAACTACATACTATACTAACTCTATGCTCATGCATAGTATCTCAACATACCCTGTACATAGTAATATAGCGGGAATAATTTAGCTTGAGATTCGGGATTAAAGAATTGTTTTGCTTTAGACAGTACCCTGTCTCAACTGCTCTACTCAGAATGAGAGAAGGAGACGGGGTACAGTCTAGTTTTGCTTTACTTTTAAATTCTCGGATAATTTAAATTTTTAAATACTAAGTCTGGGAATAGTAGAAATTGAAGAAAGTATTTTAAATTATTTTCTGAAAATCTGCGTTTTTCAAATTTTCAGTTTTTGACTCTCACTTGCACAACTTTTTGAAATGACTGAGAATGTTAAACCCACCAAGCGTCCGAACCCTAATGCAAGCACAACCAACTTTCCTACTTTAGTGCTAGACAATGGAGCATATTCAATGAAGATGGGCCTTGCCACTAGCGAAAAGGCAAAGTGAGTATAGTATTCAAAATACGTCATATTTATTTGTATATCGAAACATAACTAAGCCAAAATTGGATTTCTATTAAATTTCATAGTTTTTCAGAACATCAAACATAATAATCCACATCCTTGAAGAAATTAGTCAGCGTTGTAACTATAAATGTATGATTGTTAATTCCAGGATTGTTCCAAACTGCATATCTAAAGCTCGGAGTGAAAGAAGGCGGCCGTTCATCGGGGACCAGCTTGATGAATGTCGAGATACTTCAGGATTATTTTTCATTCTTCCGTTTCAAAAGGTATATTTAGTATAGCACGTACAGTATATAAATTACCATCACTGACTGATTTGACATATTTGTGTTTTATGGTGTAGGGGTACATGGTAAATGGGGACCTGGAAAAGACAATTTGGGACCACTGTTTTGGAAAGGATTGTCTTAACATCGAGCCTTCAGAAACAAATATCCTTATTACAGAACCTCAGTTCAATTTCAAATTCCTTCAGGAAGTTACATGTGAACTACTATTTGAAGAGTATGAATTTAATGCCGTGGCTCGAGCTAATGGTAAATTAACTTTAACTCTGTAATTGGTTATTTGCTCATCTTATTCCAAAAAATTAATTAATGTCTCTTTAATCAGCGTCACATTTAGCGGACTATAAACATGCTAGCGAAAACCCTGAAACGATCTGTACATTAGTGGTTGACTGTGGCTACAGCTTTACACACGTTGTTCCTTTTGTAAATGGGCAGAAAGTTTCCGAAGCGATTCTTAGAATTGATATGGGAGGAAAAGCACTGACAAACTTCTTGAAGGAAATTGTTTCTTACAGGTACGTAAGGAAAAACTTTTGTTTTCAAATATCAAACAGTCCAATTTTTTTACCTTAAATACTTTAATACTTAGACAATTGCACGTGCTGGATGAGACTTACCTCATGAACCAGGTGAAGGAAGACTTATGCTTTGTCTCTGAAGATTTGAAGGAGGATATGAGCATTGCCCGTTTGAAGTATCCAGAAAATACTATTGTGAGGGATTACATATTGCCAGATTACTCTAGTATCAAACGGGGATTCGTACGTCCTGTAGAAAAAACTGGAGCTAAGACTACTAACAATGAACAAGTACAGGGAAAAACTCAAACTGCTTTCACTGGATATAGCAGTAGCCCTGTGATAAAATATTTTCATGGAATTATGTTATCCCTTTCAATAGATCCTTAGGATGAATAATGAGCGGTTTACTGTTCCGGAAATCTTGTTCCATCCATCAGATGTTGGGATATTTCAAATGGGAATAGCAGAGGCCATCATGCATGTGATAAATGGATTCCCGGAATCCATCAAGCCACATTTATTGAACAATATAGTTATTATCGGAGGGAGTGCATCTTTCACGGGACTGAAAGAACGTCTTTATAAGGAAATCCGCAGTGACGCTCCCACAGGTTATTCAGTACGAATTACCATTCCTTCCAAGTAAGTTAATGCGGTGGAACTTTTATTCGTACTCACCAGCCTAAATTTACAAAGCATTTGAACCCTGATGATTGTTTTCTAGCCCTACTACGTATGCTTGGGAAGGGGGTCGCAAGTTTTCTCAAGACCCTGACTTTTCGAAGTATCTCGTATCTAGGAATACGTACAATGAAGTCGGACTCAGTGCATTTTCAAGAGTTTGTGACATTTAATATTTTATTAAAACGTATATCATTTTTCGTTAATGAATGTTGTTTTACCTTAAAATAAATATAAATGTAATAATAATTATTAGTAAATCTCTAAACAACTGAACCAGTGCAGTGTTATCCTTGTCACTAAGCCAATTTCTAGCGAGTTTCTGATAAAAATACAGGAAATACATAAGGGTTCGTTTCATGCCAACGAATTTCCCGTAGATGATACTAAGAACATATAATCTCACCAGACTCGCCAGACTCTGATAGTCTAAACTACGTGCATAAAAAATCAGATCATGCAACAGGTCAGTCAGGTCGTAAGAGCAATAAACCCCAGCATAGATAAACTCTGCTTGTAAACATGCACTTCCAGAAGGTCAAACAAGGTGCTTTGAAATCAACTGAGCTGGAAGCATGCATCATACTAACAACTCACCATAGTCACCATGCTATTTTTGTCATTCTACTCATACTTCAATTTATTTCAAACACTCCAAGTTTATAATTACGCACGTGCCAAAAACCTTGCAAAGGACGATTCAATGACCGGCTTGGGGAATTCCTTGCAAAATAACAGATCTTCACTATCTAAAAAAACCCGTTGTTACTTATGTAACAACATGGTATGATGTAAAATCAACATGGTATGATGGTAAGTTTGGGCAAATCATTGTGTCACTCGTACAAACCATATAGTCTGAAATTTCTTTTATGTGTTTTTCATAAAGGCAAAAACAGGCTTGCTCTAAAATGTTTTCTACCTGCCTTTCTCTAAGTGTTATTTTGGTCAGGCCTCAGCCATATTTACACGAAATTGGCCCTTTGAGACCGTTCCATTAATTATAAATAATTAACGTTGTGGAAGGATAAATTCTGGGTGCAAATAAAACAAGATGAATGTAAGAAAGAGGAGCCGAGACAAAATATTGCGTATTAGACTGAATAAACCGAACGACGAGTACCCAAAAATGTAGACTAAATAAATTCCTCGATACTCTTATTAGCAATCATTTAGCTTGTTACTCTTTGTTACCTAGTTTTAATTACAACGTTCTACGAAAATCAATTACATACATCGTGGCGATTTGAATGTGGGCAGAAATCTTGCGGCTATTGAATCCTCTGTAGTCTGTGAAAATGTAATAGGCATCAGTGTCATTAACTTGCGATGCTGTTGATTATAGTTAGGGAATCTCAGCCATACAACTGTATTTGCGATGTTGATGCGACGTGATGTCTGAACCTGAACTGAATCGTCCAATCATATATCCTTATAATTCTAACTAAATTAAAATAAATGTTTCCTTGATCGATATTCTTTCACCCACCCAGTTTTACAATAGCTATAAGTTGTATAAGTTGTATGTATGACAGTGGGAGGATGGGTATTATTTTTTAGTCCTTCTAATTCAATGAGATAAGCTAAATTAGAACTATTTATGCCAAATTCTATTTTGGTCTATGGTGTAGTACTGCTACACTATGTTACGACGTTACGTACTGCTTGATAGGGTTTTACTATTTGAGAATTCTAGATAAGATTATATAGCTATTAGCTTTTGAACTCCAATTCTAAGCGATTTTCCAAGTGCATGTGTACATTCTTTATGGTAGGTTTTATTTATTATTAGAATCCAAATTGGCGATATAACGTCCTTACTAACTTATCAATAAAATATTTCAAACGGACTCTCTGTTAATTTAGAAAATAGTTCATGATGTTTAACGGTTATATTTCTAACAGCAGAACCAGATTTTTTGGCTAACCTTGCCAATATTTAAAAAAAAAATTCATTTTTAAGCCCGGACAAGTAAAACAAAATGTGGAAAGAGCTGTTAGTTGTCTATAGTATAATATTAAACTTGTAAGTAATTAGTATTTAAACAATTCAATAACGTTTCCCTTTGCTCCTGCTAATTATTAAGGGCACAGGGCGGTCTCTCTACATGTAGTAAGTAGTAAGTTTAATTTGACAGGGGCAATAGGGACATACGAGAAACATGATCACGAGTAGTTTAGTAAAGGAGTGCATTGAATTTTAAATTGTATTATTTGTAAAGACCCGAGAGGAAATGTATTCATTGTGTAGTGATATATTTGCAGATGAGTTAAAGTTACTGATATGGAAAGCAAGGCAGTGACCATACTGACCGTAAAACTTATTGTTAGCATTATTACATAGAACTGGATTTTTGTTGACTCGAGAATAAAGAATGAAAACACCGAAATAGGGGATGGGTTGAAATTTAAAATGACCCAACTTTTCTTCTTAGGTTTTCTTCCTATTCCTAAGAAGGCTTAATATTTAGATCTTCCAATGACTCAATTTGACCAAAGGAGCATTTGAACCGAGGAAAGAAATGAAACTATTGTTTTAAAAAAATCCATACGCAAATTAATATCATCAATGCTACTAAAGGGCAAGCAGAAAATTTTATTATGTTGTTCAACATTTGTGTATGCAAATAAACAACATGCCACCACCCAAAGCCCACGTCCATGGAGAACTCGTGAGTGTCTTATATATTCGTCAACAATGGGAATTGATAAAATAAATAAAGGCACAACGCAACGGGAGGAGGTGACGCATTTACAACAATTCAACGGAATTGGAAAAGCCTTTCACGGGTGGATTTAACTTCCTTTCATAATGGATCGTCATCTCATCACGCCATTCTACTCTCCCTGAGCAATATTTGCAACGCAATTTTCACAATCATCATCGTTGTCTCAGCATGGGTTGAATGATGATACGCAAAATAACCATCGTTAGATTCCACATCAACGCAGATCCAAATACTAATGACCATGTATGCCTGTGTAGTTGAAGCTAAGCAAGAAGCTCTCAAAGGATTCCCCTTTACCAATAATATTAGATGATCACATAATATTTGCTAACATGCTCCAAACTGCATGTATCTTTAACCTCTGCAAACCTGTAACGCTTAACATAATCTACACACGCAGCCAACAATTGGCAATTTGGCATGACTTTTTTTCATCCTTACAGCTTAGCTTAATCCAAGTGTCCCATGGTTGTCTGTTTGCCTACCTGAGACTGGATAAAGATGCAACTTGTTACAATGCTCTCTCTCATAATGACATCAAGTATAATTATCTTGTAATTAATAATTGTCATTTAAAATCAGTTACTTGCAGAACCGTTTCTCCTCTGCGTTTAAAGTCCAAATCTCTAGTGTACAAAGGCCCCCCAAAGAAGTCTCAAAAGATCCCTAAAATTGCCTGACTATATCCTGTAAACAAACGTGATCGCCTCTGTCTTGTTCTTTGTTCTCAAAAAGCGATAATTAAGGCCGACTTACAGATGATCATCTGAGCGAATAGATCTCCACACTAGTGCACTATTGAGCATGAGGGAAAGGGCTGCCTGTGCATGCAAAGCCAGGGGTATAGCTGGTGTGAAAAGTATTGAGAGGGCTTGTGCAGAGATGACGTCAGACGGTAAGGGTGTCCCCCACATATCACGTAGTTTGTGAAGCAGCTGAGGCCCAGTGTGTGGAGGACATCAGCTGTCTGCCCCCATGGACTGTGGATTGCCCGACGGGGCTGTGAGCACAAAGTAAATGCTGCTCCACTTGTTTCTAGGCACTCTGTGTGAGCCCACAACAACAGTACTACTAGGTATTATTACTACAGAGACCTGCCTCTGGCCAAGTCGTACATTTATAAACATTGCGAGAGGAGAACACAAAGGAAAAAGTCAGAGCTGAATAAGAGACTTGAGGATTATAAATATTATAATATTAAGGATTTTGCTTAGCTATTAAAGTTAAGTAGGTGATTTAAAATCCGAATAGGGTAGTTCAAAGTTGAGTGTCGTATTTTTTGAAGAGAGATCGATAGGATTGAGTGGTCAGGGTGGGCAATAATTTTCGGATTATCTCCCAACAGATTTGAATTCCTTAGTTTTATGTTTGTTCCAAAGTGCGAGGGCACAATGTAATCATGGCTGAATAAAAGTGCCATGTCGTGAGAGGGGAGGGGGATGCTCATGGGTTCAACTTCAATGTGATAATAGTTTTTTGAAGAAATTAAAAAATTCTATCTCTCTACCTACCTTAACACTCGTTGATGATTTCATCAGTTTTTTTTTAGAAATCCTATATCAATCTTTAAATATTATGATTTGTATTTAATATATCTTTGATCAGAACACAGAGGAGCTAGCGTTTAAATAAAAGAGATATAATAGACACAGGAAATCTTACAGTCTTCTCTCCAAGGCCAAATACTATTGTAGATTTCATATTTGTATGCATTGATTTATTTATGGACTTGGGTTTTTTTTTGTCTTTATTTAAAAAGAGGACTGTCTCTGGCATCTGCAGGGTGTAGGGAAGTTAAAGTTAAAGTAGAGTTGTTTTATTTTGAACAAGTCTTGGGAATTTGTAGTAAAGCTGTAATATAAAATATAACAATTGTTGACTGTGAACTGAACTTTGGAGATGGTGGGAACTTGCTAAGTCATGCAAACAGATCCATTTTAGTCTTTGGACTGTCTATCGTTCACAAGTTTGAAAACCCAAGATGCCCAGCCACATCACCATTGATGGAAATCGGGGAGAGTAGAAATGACATTTTAATAGTAAGATAAGAAGAGGAGGAGTAGTAGTGGGGGCAAGGGGCAAGTTCATGGGATTTTGGACCACGAGATTATGGTCCATTAATCCAACCGATTCCAGTCTCTTCTAATCCCTCGACTTCAAGACGCGATTCCAGATTTCATAACTCTGGTAAGTCTAACGGATTTCATTTTTTAAACTTAACATTTGCAATTGCATTGGGATTTAAAAAAAACTTTAATCATCTATGCGATAGTTAGGATTTGTGTAGAACTGCAATTTTATTTAATATTAGGTTGAGTTAATTTTTTATGTTGGTGGTGGTATAAAAACGTAGGGGAATGGCTGTTTTTTTTAATGTGTGAGTTTATGTAAAATAAATGATTAAATACTTTGCTCCATTTGGCAATTAAAGTGAAGGGATTATGATTCCGCCGATTACGGTGGATTGGATTATAAATTCCGTCCGTTGCCCTTTTACGGAAGAGTTGTCGTGTATGGTGTAATGTAACTCCCTCACTTTTCTGTTGAAACTACTTGAAACCTAACATTTTAATCGATGGAATCAATAACAGGGCAGGTTCAGGTTGAGGACTATTAGAGCCATTTAGATATCATATACTATTTATTGTACCAACCAGTTAGGTCAACAATTGGATCGAGATTATGCAAATATATACAACGATTTTACAATTCAACACAATTGAAAGCAAATATGATTATTTTACAGTAAGCTGTAATGGAAACGTTTGCAAAACAATAATTTTCATTTTTTTGTATTTAAACATTATGAAAGTTATATTTATAGTGATTTAGCACATTTAAAAAAATGCAAGTGTAATAATGACTCATAGCTAAAAAGTCATATCTGGAAGATTGTAGGTGATAAAAAATTTAGTGATTAAGGTTAGGTAGCTTGTGACTTGATCGAAAAAGCCCATGAGAATCCTAAGGTTCATGAATGACTGCGTTAGAATAATTCTTTGTCTTATCTCCTTATCTGATGTCAAGATACGCTGGTAACAAGGCTCTGCACACACAGTTACAACATTCGAACAAGGTCAGTTATGCAGTTTTATGGGACTGGCCATGTGACGGTGTGAGTTAACATGCTCTCTAGTAGTCACTAGTTCTTATTCGCAGTAGAATAAGATGCAAACACAGTTCACATTGAGAGTGTATTTATTTTTGATCCTCTTCAGTTATCACTCTTATCACCACTGCACTCTGCCATAAGATCGTAATTAATTAACACCACAGGGTAGACATGGACAAACGTCATTAACATCCAAACTGCGTCTGTTCTGTTAAGCTATGAATGTTGACGAACTTGGGAAGAGTTACATTCTAAACAAAGTTGGATGTCAACATGTAGACACGTGGATGGAGAATTTAATGAAAATATTTGCTGACCCAGTCCAGCCAGTAAAAATGAATGTAAACACTTTTGCTGATGCTTGAAACTTGAATAATTATTTATTGTTATTGACAGGGCTCTAGTGTTTTACACCCAGGTTGTCACTAGTCAGTGTCAGTTGTAATATTTTCTGGATTAGCTTCGGAACTGTAGTTAAAACGCATTTATTTGAAGGACAGAGTTTCAAAAAAGTACAAGGATCGTTTTGATTTGTCATTCTAGTAGTTCAAGGTTCATATTTCTACATAGTTTACTAGTGTTGTTGTCAGTGTGAACTTTGCAAGTTGAGTTATTCAAATTTTGTTTACAGGTTATGGAAATGTTTTAGGGATTTATTTAGCTGATTCGATAGTGCACTAAAATGGAATGTTACAAAATTGATTGTTATCAGTGTTTGGCATAGAGTTAGATAACAAGTGTTTGGACCCGAGAGCCGGAGAGGGAGAGCTTATCATGAAACTCATAACCTCAATTATCTCTTACACATGATGATGATACTATCGACGAAGCTCAAGTTCTTAAAGTTTTGGACATTTGGAGCATTAAGCTCGTGTATATCGTAGAGGGAAGACAACTTTAACTTTAAAGCGAGTAACGCATATATTTTCGTTAAGGATTTTGCACATTGATTGCTGAAAGTGATCAGGATCCGTCCATCGACTTTTCGAGATTGGTGATGTATAGAACAAAGAACTCTTTCGTGAATAAACTATGGACTGACTGAAGGAGTTGTAGTGCGGATAGACAGAGTTTTATTTTAAGTGTTCCAAGGCCAACTTTTTCGTTGGATATGTAAGACGTTTGTCAAGAGTCTTAAGCTGGATTTTGAGAGTAGGAAATACCTACCGAACTTGCCACCCTTGTTTTCGAGAGATTTCTATTTCAATTTGAATTATTAAAGGATTTTGTTAGTTGTTACTTTCGTTGTTAGTTGCCAATTTGACAAACAAGTTGAACGGTAAACAAGCAAATTGTGGAGTTTTTATAAAGCTTTCAGTATTGAGATTTTCAAGAATTCTAAAGCGTTGGAAATTTCGTTTTTTTACCGATTTGTTACAATTTTGTTCTCTAATTTATAGAAATGGATAGAATGGGATACCAGTCGATGGTATACCCGAATGATGCTGCTGGGGATGATAATGCACCACCCAATGATCATAATGTCATGGTCCATGTTGTACCGGAGCATAATAAAAGTAATTTTTAGATTTCAATTAATTAAGCTAAATTAAATTTGTTTCGAAATGGACACTAAATGTCTGATTTTTTTTTCAGCACGATGGAATCACGTGGAAGATCTGGACTCGTTTTTTACTAGAATATACTACTATCATCAAAAACATGGATTTGTGTGCATCATTTTGCAAGAGTGCTTCGAGCTATTGCAATTCATCTTTGTGGTTGGATTTGCTTCGTTTCTTCTTCAGTGTGTCGACTACCCCATCCTGTTCAAGTAAGACCAATGTCCTGTACCGTCCGGTCAAAAGGAGTCAATTAGTAGACAATTTTGTAAAAACAGATGAGCTGGCAGTTTCTGTCATAGCAATTCAAACAACACGTAGCTCTTGACTCCCCCACCTCAAAAAGTGCGATTCTCCTTTGTGTTTACTTGAAGGTCTTAAAATTAATCTCATATGTTTGGAAGCTGATAAAGATGAGTAATCAGATTTATGTAAACGGGCATTCCATTTCCAGTGAAATGAGTCATTTCCCGAACATTGATGGAATCAATTTTTTTTATTGCTTATCAATAATCGTTTAAAGGATAGACTAGTGAATCAATGAGAACTTTCTCATACGGTTGAATCCAGGATGTGGACATTTTCTGGAGCACAGATCCTTGGTCTAATATTATTTCACATATGCAACAGATAGTTTATAACCGCAAGAACTTCCTCTGATTTGATTTTAGAAACTACCAAAACTCTCTGTAATTTATTTTACATATGTGCCTATATATTTGTAAAACCACAACCTTTGGATTGTCTTGTACTTTCAGAGACAAGAAAGTGAATGTTACGGATCCGTCAGGGAAAATTGGACTCCATGATGCTATTATACCGGCTGGAGAATGTATGGCTGATTTCAACCCTTTGATGTGGATAGTACTTCTCATTGCTTTGGTCTTCTGGCTTCTTCGTTTAGTTTTTGTTATCTACAATACGTCTCTGAATTGGGAAATTCGTGCCTTCTACAGAACTGCTTTGGGAATCACAGATGTAAGAATTGTAGAGGCTATTATGGAAATGTTTTATATAGTATCAATCAACATTGCAGTCTTTCATTAAATAGTCATTACATACGTGTTCTTTTGTTCTTTAGAGTGAATTGGATAATTTGACCTGGTACGACGTTCAAAGGAAGCTCCGAGATGTTCAGCGAGATCAGCAGATGTGCATACATAAGCAGGATCTCACAGAGTTGGATATCTATCATCGAATTTTAAGGTATGATTAAGGCTCTTTCTTTTCAAAGTTCTTGCCATTTGTTCAATGAATTGAGAAATTATTTTAAACAGGTTCAAAAACTACATGGTTGCGATGGTCAATAAAAATTTGCTTCCCATAAAGTTTTATCCTCCTCTCATGGGTGAAACTATTTTCCTGACGCATGGTTTAAAATACAATTTGGAAATGATTCTTTTCTGTAAGTTTATTCAGTATTTTCTTGGGAATATGTTCAATCGGTTCAATCGCAAGTTTTTGTCGGTGGAACTTGAGAATAAAAATTTCTTCTATATTAATATAGGGGGGCCGTGGGCACCGTTTGAAAACAGTTGGCATCTTCGAGAAGACTACAAGAAAGTTTCTAAACGAAAGGAACTAGCCCAAGCTCTATCGAAGAGAATTCTGTGGGTCGGTATTGTCAATTTAGCCCTTTGTCCGGTTATTTTCTTGTGGCAAATACTCTATTCATTTTTCAACTATGCTGAGGTTAGTTTTAATTTTAATGTCATCAATCTTCTCAGTTAGAAAGCAATTTCATATCATTTACTTTATGATCAGGTTGTCAAAAGAGAGCCTGGAACATTGGGAACTCGGCGTTGGTCTATTTATGGTCGTCTGTTTCTTCGACATTTCAATGAATTAGAGCATCAAATTAATGCCCGTTTGTCAAGAGCTTACCGACCAGCGGCAAAATATATGAGCATATTCAATGCACCACTTATGACCATTATTGCCCAGTAAGAAGTTTAGACATATTTTTAAATGTTTAAAAAAATCCATCCTATCTAATTCTGAATTATTGTGTCCAGGAATGTGGCATTTGTCAGTGGAGCCGTTTTCGCCGTGCTATCATTGCTGGCTATTTATGATGAAGATGTCTTGACAGTCGAACATGTCTTATTGCTTATAACTGTATTGGGTGCAGTGATCGCAGGATGTCGGTACGTCAAAAATACTCATCAATTCAAAATATAGATTAGCTATAGATTTCGGGTAGTATTTATACTGAAAGTTTAAATTTTCAGGGCATTTATACCAGACGAACAGTTAGTTTGGTGCCCTGAGAGATTGATGACAGCGATACTGGCCCATGCTCACTACTTACCTGATCAATGGAAAGGAAAAGCTCATACAACTCGAACTCGTGATCAATTTTCTCATCTATTTGAGTACAAAGCGGTAAGAGTTGTCAGAGTTTTATTTGATTTTTGAATGTCCATGTCCATGTGTTTCAAACATCCTTTATCTACTTACAGGCATACTTATTTCAAGAACTCTTGTCGCCCCTGTTAACACCGATTGTCTTATGCTTTTACCTCCGGCCGAAAGCTTTGGAAATAGTGGACTTTTACAGAAACTTTACTGTGGAAGTAGTAGGAGTTGGAGACGTGTGTTCTTTTGCCCAAATGGATGTCCGTAAGCATGGTAATCCGACTTGGCAAGCATCTATCTATGACATGGACGGTTCAGATATGCCACCAAAGAATTCCTACGTTCAAGTGAGACTGATAATAAAATTAATTCTTAGAATATCATAAACGAGTTTAATTAATATTAATGACTTGAATATTAAGGCTGAGAATGGAAAGACAGAGTTATCGCTAGTGCATTTCACGCACACAAATCCAGAATGGAGACCACCAAATGATTCTGGAACGTATATATCTAACCTTAAAGAGAGGGTAGCCAAAGATGTAACTAATCTTCCAACGTTGGTAGAAGAAAATCCACTTTTTGCCTCATTGAATTCGATCTCATCTTTAGGAAACGAGGTTTGGAAGGATTTCAAAATAAATAGAATACTTTGATTTGATATATAATTTTAATAATTTTCTTATTGAATTACAGTATTCCAACGTAGTGGCTAGTTTAATGTGTGAGCATCAGCTTCTGAATCCTATCCTACCAACTGCGGTTCGGTTGTCCCACATCGACCCTCTCTTAGACTCTCAATCATCTCACTCTCAGTCTTTCCCAACAAATCAGGCACGAGGTGATTCGTATCCAAGAATGAATGCCAGTAACATACAGCAGCGTAATCCAATGCAAGAGTCTTTCAGAGGTAGTATAAGCCGTCTCGAAGGCCCGCTTAACCATGGACGACGGGGAATTGTGGCTGGGTAATCTTTTAGTTACAATATAAATCAAAAATAGTATCAACACATAGACAAGATAACAATATAATGCTTAATTCATAGATTGAACCAGAGTGGACAGTTTAATTCGAACAGCAATATGGTCAGTTTTGCGAATAGCTTCGCACAATATCCTAACCCTACTCCAGTTCAAAGACCTGGTAACATTGAGAATAACACTTATGAAGTAGCAGCCATAGATATGAGCTTAGACGCTCTTTATCTTCATGAGTTGCATCATATGGAGGTAATTTATCAAGTAGTTATATTTTGTAATCTCTATTACATAACCGTACTTATGCCAAATATTTTCCTTTGCAGCTAAGACGGAGGAATTTGCCTGGAAGAGAGAGAAATCCTGGTTATTCTCCTAGTTCATCTGAACATCAGCAAAATAACAACCAGCAGTCCTTCCCGTTCTATCATAGCCAACCTCTTCTGCATTCTAACATTATTATTCAACACCAGGAAAACTCTAACCAGCCTTCCTCGACGGAGAAGACACCACTTCTTTCTACTTCAAATGCTTACAGAACGTAATGGCCGATTTCGTAGACAATTGAATTTGTTCAGTGGTGGGGTGAACACGCTATCGAAGGTCATTAAAATCTCCAATAACTGTAAACTGTAATGCAGATTTCAAAGTGACGATTTATGATTTTTTCGAAGCCTTAGATTTCCGATTTTTTGGATTTTGTTCGTCGTTGTCCCCCCACTGCGCACTGTTTTGAATTATTAGTGTTACTCAATAGCGCTTTCTCAGTTTTCATGCGCTCTTTATTTATCACCAGATTCGCGGGCTAGACATTGTTTTTTGTGATAGTTTCTGTTCAATTTTTTTCCAAGCAATATTAAATTGTTGTCAATTGAACCGGAAATCTTTCGTGTTTGAATTGATTGAGTTGTATAGTAGACAATATGCTGTACTATAAGGAATGTCTAAAGAATTCTTGATGGAGTGACTAATTAGTTTTGTTAGTTCTGCGAACGACGCAATGACAAAATATGATTCATCCATCCCAATTTTTGGTAGATCAGTTCCACAAGTGATGAATCTGGAATGTATTATTAATTGGATTGAAATACCTATTCGCAAGCGAGATTTTTTTTATTCCGATTCCGAATTCAATAAAAATAATACTAAGATAATTAAACATCGGTAATTTTATGACCTGAAGTACCTCTTGGATAAGATGATTTAGTTTTCGTCGGAATACTATGTACTAACAGTATGTACCCTTCGATTTTAATCCTGTGTCTGTGTATTTTAGAAATAGAGTCTTAGTGATCACAAATGAATTGTTAAAGTTCACCCGTCGTATCTCAACCAAGGGAACCCTCATAATGTACAGTACCTAATATAACTTTTGTAGGGCCATGCTTGTGAAATTAATAATCTAGTTTTAACGTTGAAAAATATTTTGATTTGTGCTAAAAAGTAAGTGGACACCTGAAATGCATTTACCATTGTGCAAAAAATAGTACCCCATCGGGTATTACCTGTTGATTAACTGATTGCATTACAATTCGAGCCTGAAATTTATTTAAATGATGTCTCGTTTCCTCTAGTCCTTGTACATACTGTATCAATTCATCGATCGTGTTTGAATTGTATCGTGTTACTTGAAATTAATTAGCAATCTAGTTTTGGATTATGTATATGGGAGCTGAATGGCAGTGTGGCCAAATGTTCAGTACTAGGCAGCCAGTCGGAAGGTGTTAAGAATGACCTGTGTTTTATAACCATTGTATTAGTTGGATGTGTTGTTGATTAGTTTTGAGAGAACAAATTAGCAAATGGCAATACTTATGAAATAAAATTTCACAAAGCCTAACGAGTGAGTTTCAACGTTACTGTTTGTGTTACGTTTACCTGAAATGTTCGATATCAACAACAAATAAAATTTGAATATTGATGTCTCGTCTCATGACTTGTCATTTTAAGATTTAATTTGAATTAAGTGAATCAAAACTTGAGTTAAATCAGTTAAATGATTCAAATATTACATTTTTGGAGAATATAGAAAATGCATTAGCCAGATTTCATAATTAGTGTGATTAGTTTTTGTAACATTTTGAGAAAAGATATCTTAGTCAAATAGTTTTTTCTAAATTCGTTCTCAGGAAATTCAACAATAATCAGGCAATGATTTGTAGTATTTTAGTATAATTGACCCTTTTTTTCCTCACCTGTTGTACTTAAGTAGTTATTTTTTCACATTGCTGTTGAGACAAGAGACAAGATGACATTGCAAAATATCCAATGCACTGCAAATCGAAGCTTTTCGCAATAAAATAAAAGTAGTGAGCCTTTTATAAAGTGTTATAAAAAAACTGGTAGTTGTGGTATAGGTTTTAAAACAAACCTGCTTCGTACTAATCTTAAGTTTTGAGTCAATTCGATTGACCGTTTCGAATTTTGTAACAATGTTACAAACATTTGCATACGACCCCCTAATATCTAAAATCATAAAAGAACTTCAAGAACCTTGAAAAATTTTCCATTCTGAAAGATGCAGCATTCTCACTGGTATGTTTCTCTGGTCATAAATAATCGGTGGTGTTAATTTGAATAGAAACTTCATTAGCTCTATCCATCGTCCTTGATGTCCTTTTGAATTATTGAAATGATCTAGTCTTGTCTTTTATTTTTTGCACCTTTAAACCCACTTGGAGCATGCGAATTCCGTATATCTCCAGTTTAAACGCATGCATCTGTTTCACTCTCTTTCTGGACTTTGTTTCTCCAACACCTTTTACCAAGCTCGGGCTTCTAATTCAATATTCTCCAACGACAATGAATTTCATTTCCATACTTTCTGCGACATTGTCAGCCTTTTTAGTAAGCACCGTCTCCTGTGACGACAGTACGGATGAGTCCAAACTACGAGTCCAACCCGAATTAGATCAGATCAATGTATTGGAATATTTAAGTAATGAGCAGCGACTTAAACTGCAGCTGAAATGCATCCTGTTCGACGGGCCGTGTGACGCTGTTGGACACTGGATTAAGCGTAAGTTTCTTGCTATTTTTTTCATTAACAGCCGAGTGAAACAAGAATAACTGCAGAATGACTAACTCGTAGTCTTTTAGTATTAAGAACCTAGAATTAGTTAATTAATGTTAGTATGTTAGGTTGTGATATCGATATATTGGTTTTTAGATGTAGAATATTGAGTAAACATTAAATAGATTCGCTACTTCGAATTTTTCGGTACATTGAATTTCAGCAAGAGTGAAAGCAGCTCTCCTAGGAGATTGCTTGAAGTGTACCGAAATTCAGAGAGGATGGCTGGATACTTGGATGGGAATTTTTATGGACAATTTCCCAGAATTGTACAGGGCAGCTGTGACAAAATATATCCAAGGGCAGGGGGTCACAGTGTCACAGGAAGATCTCGAACTGGCTCAGAATATGTTCTCCGATGAGGGTTGGAAGGTGTACTCAGTTAGAGTGAAGAAGGTCATCCTTGAAATGAACAGGAAGAAGAATGGCAAAAGTAGTTAAATCTTTAGAGTTTCAAGCAATTTAGTTTCAGTATCGAATATTATATGAACTATGACATTAGTAAAAGCATCCGTTTATTGTATAAAAGTATGCATGCAGCCTTGACTTTTTTTTTAAACATGGCTATAGTAGCTATTCGAAAATGAAACTGAACGTAAGCAATGACTTGAGAAGTAAGTATCATATAAATTTGTAACTTTATAATTTATTTTCAAGTTAAAATATTCTCTACTTTTTAGCCCGAGCCAGGGCTTATGTGATCACCATGTCCGTCCGTCCGTCCGTCCGTCCGTCCGTCCGTCCGTCCGT
>JAQFYM010002202.1:0-25364 GCA_034694785.1 Agrenia bidenticulata | reverse complement strand
TTATTTTGTTTTTATGGTAGGTAGCAAAATACAACAGTGGCAGCAAAATACAACGGGTAGCAAAATACAACAGTACACCGGGATTTGGAATCCCTACACATAATATGTCCACAAATTTTCGGAGTCGCTGATCATAACTATACGAAAGATATTATTGGGCCTAAACCGTTTTAAAACCATTTTTGATCAATGAAAAGATAAAAATGCCTATAGATGATCATTAAAGTTTGAGATAATCACAAGAAACGTTCATAGTCTCAAAAATACTCGAGAAAAATATTCGGTCTAAAAATAGAGCACACGTCTCAAATATGATTTCCATTGAACATGTTTATGCAAATCTGACACGACCTTAGTATTTTAAAAAAGTTTCAAATATATGTTGATATTTGTAAGAAAAAATATTTTGTACCTTTTTCATACACAAAAAAGCAAAAAAAGACTGATTCTTTTTCCAAACGAATTTTATTTGGCGGTTGTATAGCCGGCGTAGTAGCCGTTGATCCAAAGAATTTTTTTTATAAAACCTGGTAATTATTCAGGCCCTAGTAATTAAAAAAAAATAAAATTTTACACATAATTGCTAGTTGAATATTTTTACATAATATTTACATATATATGATATTGTTTTTTATTTTTAAAAGTTTTTTATTACATAAACCGTGTTAATTTAGACAAACATCGTCATAAAGTGTTTAATTATAACTTTATGCCGATAATAAGTGTTTTCTTTTATCAGTTCTTTGTTTTGTTTTTTTTTCGTTCTTTATTATATTATTAAACTCATAAGTAAATTTTTACATACAATAAAATATTTTTATTATTACACATGTTATCTTTTTTATTCTAAAAAATACTAATGATATAAAAAAGCCTTTATAATAAAAATTAAAAAAGAAGGAATTTCATTAGATACCGTATATTTCTGCAGTAATCAAAAAGAAAATGCTATAACGAACTTTTTATCTTTTATTTTTTAAAAGGTATAAAAAATTATTTAAGCTTTCAAATTCACAATTTAAGTTATATAATACAAAAAAAAAACTCTTTTCATATTAACAGAGTCAAAAATGTCGTATAAGGGTATATTGAATGGAATACGATTTCCGAAATAATGGCATGATAAAATACGTAAAGAAATAATTATCATTTGTTTATATAGTTTTTTCCGGTGATAATTTATATCCAAAACTAACCGTTGTTTTTTTAGGCTTTTATAAAAATAAACATGTTATCAGTAATATATTAGTATGGCAATTATTATAAAATTGGCACTGCAAGTAATAATGAAAAAAAAAACATATGAAACAATATAAAATAAAAAAAAGTGAATTTTGAGATTTTATATATATGTAATAGAGTCTGTCAATTTTTTTTTGCTAAATTAATAAAAAAAAGTAGTAAAACAAATAAAAAAATTAAAAATACATATTTTGACTTACAGCATGTATTTAATTGTAAAGCTTAGTATTCCTTGTGTTTAAGTATAAAATCTCTTTTATTTAGTAATTGAAAACAAGTTTTATACTTTTTTTTTTACTAAAGGAATGCTATAAAAAGCATAAATCATACGAAAAATCTGTTTTATCATATTATTATTTGTTATTATTGATCTATGCACCAAGTTTTTGTTGTACAAAACCATCTTATTCAATAAACAAAGCCAAAAATACACCCCCTTTTTGTATTATACTTTTATATTTATATCAATAGAATACATACATCAAACCTATAAATACAACCTAGCAAGTATTGCTTTTAGATTCAAATATGCAATAAAATGTTTTTAAACTAAATAAAATTTTAAAAGACTTGATATTATTTGTAATATTGCAAGTTTTTTATTATTTAGCTATTATTTTTTGACTTTAAGAAAGATTAAAACATAATTCGAAACAAAATTAGTACTCAATAGGGCTACTAAAGAAATTATTGTAGCAAAAAATTTTAATGTTTGTAAAAAGTAAGAAAAGGCAACGAAAAGAGCTTTACATATAATTTTCAAATAATCAGGGCCCAGTTTTTGCTATGCGCTATTTTATAAAGAACGGTTGTAGATTAATAAAAGTGTTTTTCTTGGTAAAAAGCATAATCTTGGGTAGCATTTATAATACACGATCCTCTGTCATCCAATTAATTTTTTTAAAAAACAATTTAAGTGGGTGTTTTTTATTTAAACCAGGTTTTTTAATGCTTTTCAACAGAAATTTTCTAAGTGCCTTCCCCCAGAAATGCGTAGACGGCTGTAAACAAAGGTTTTTATAAAAACAGTCTCCTGTTAATAAAAATGTCGTAGTAAAGCTCGGGTATTATAAAAACCCAGTGAAAATAGAATCACAAAAAAAAACCATTTAAAGTAAAAAAAAACAGTGAAATTGTTTTGCATAGCTTTAAAAGAAGATTTTTTAAGAAAAAGCTTTTTTTCAAAAATAGCGATATTTTTAAAAAAATATTCATTAACAGCCATGAATACATATGTTTAGTTAAAACAAGGTTTATTGTGTCAAATTGGGAATATAAGGATAATATAAATCGTCTGGTAGTTGATTTAAAAATATATGCAACTGATTTTTAGACTGTTGCTTAACGAATTTTTTATTTATTCATTGGAATTTTACATCTAGGAATTTGATTACAAGGAGTAAAACTCTTAGGGGTAACTGAAAAAACCCCTTAATTTTGTAAGATCTATAGAAAAAAACTAAAAATTATATTCTTATTTAGGATTGCAAAATATTATAAGATTGTAAAGTTACTATATAAATCACAAGTTTGAGTCTTTAAAACTTCTTGATAGTAATACATGGTTAATAGCGTTATTTTTTTGGAAAACTAATTATTATAAATTGAATTATATCCCCGGTTGTTATTAACAGTTTTTTTGAAGTTATTGGACACATGTAAGGTCGTATTAAATTGATAAACTGTAGCTGAAATTTATAATAATTAATATTCAGTATGAATGCGATGTAAACAGAATTTTAAAATATTTTTTTTAACTGTTTTAATTATTTTATTAGTAACTTTTGCTGCGTTTCAAGAACATATAACCCTGATAAAAACATTTTCGATAGAACACATAGTGGTTTCATACGATAACTCAAGTTATAAAAACAGCAAAATAAGATAAATATGTTGATATTTGCAATAAATATTAAAATAATCACTGCAGAAAAATTTTTTGATGCTACAGTACAGAATGTAAATGGCAACCCATATCTTCAGCAAGAAATTGCAGGCAACTCACCGGAAACACCATGTGGAAATAACTGTACCCCGCCTAATACATCATGGGAAGTAAAAGGTACCCCACCAAAGATCAATACCTCACCATCAGGGTACACTGAAATGGGCACCGGGAAGTGTCAACGTAAACCGGAAATACCAAACGAACTTCCAAAACCAGGAACACCTGAAAGACTTAATGAATTGAGAAAACGTTATCCAGCCACGGATGCTGCTAAAAATAAACAGCAAAGTCCATGCTATGATAGAAACCTGGGAAAGCACGTCATACCAACTTCATGCACAATAAATGTCGATGAAAATGCAAAAAAGATATCGAATGACAGTGGTGGTAAAATCAATAATAGTCATTTTAAGAATGATGATATCACAAAGAATCAAAGACCTGGAGGTGAAGATTATGGATTCGAAATATAATCTTATCACGATGAGCACGGCAAACAAAAAGAGGGAAGTTATTGCAGGGATCATTTATTCGAAGTAAATTAAAATATTTGTTATCTGCGTTGCACTTCTGGTTAGGCTATTAACCCTTTAGCGCCCAAGGATCCATTTTTTTGGACTCCAAAAATTTTAAAATGCCCAAGAATCCAAAAAAATGGATTGTAAAAAAGTAAAAAAAAGAAAGCAACAAGCTATATAAAAAGGATCAAACTATACCTAATGTACTTTAAAACAATACTACTAGCATAAATTGTATCCATTGAGTTATATTTTATATGCAAAATCAATACCAGGGCAATACTACAACGAGAATTTGTGTATATAGTGACATAATGATTTTATAAATAAGCAATAAAAAAGGGCAAGAACTATATATTAAATTTTAAAGATGCTATCAAGCATGTTTTTGTCCTAATGTTGGTGTATTATTCATTATAAATCTACTGAATACTTGGTAATAATCTAATGCAAATGGTGTTTCTGTTCATTATAATGCATAAAAGTACATCAACATGTTTATAATTTTGATAAATCCAATTTCGCTGCTTATTTTGTCTTTATTTCTCTTTCTTTATGTTTGCCTTGTTTAATGGATATAAAGATACTATTACTGGATTGCTTTTTGTATGAGGGAAAAACATAAAATCAATCAATATGTATGGAATATTTTGCAACAATTAGGGTTTTTCAAAATACGGTAACCAGAAAATGGTTACTGTAAGTTACAGTAATCATGTAAGTTACAGTAAGTAAACGTAACTTTTAGACTTTATTATACTCTTGTTACCTAAAATTTCATGTTTTGCATTGCGCAAAGATTACTGGCTCTTTTGAAAAAAAAATTTAATAAAAAGCTGCAAACACACCTTTTAACTATACTTTAAATGTTAAAAACAAATTTAACATTTACGATATTGTATCTCCTGTAATTTAATTATACGCTTGTTATAGATCTAAAAAAGCTTGAACTAAATATGTGAACGGGGTTCTGATGATATTTTTATAATTTTTGAAAGCGGTAATTTAGCTTATAGACCTCACGTTCGGATATATTTTTTTTTTGTAAATTTTTGTTGTATTTTGCAAAATTTTGCGAAGTCCAAAGAAAAAGTATACAAAATACACACTTTTATTTAATGGTTTCTTTTTCCGAAATACAGTAACCAAAAAAAAGTTACGGTAGCAAAAGTTATAGTATCAGTATCAAGAAAACCCTAGCAAAAATATCATGTTTAATTAGCAAATGATACTGTATGGTTATCTTTTTAGTGTTAAAATATTTTCTTGATTTTTGGGCATTTATAAGGGCATGAAAAATATTCATGGGCGCTAAAGGGTTAATTTAAATCTACGAAAAGGCTAAGGGTACTCTTTGAGTAATTTTAAAAAAATAATTAAATCTAAAATCATCAATAAATTGGGGTCTATGGGCAGGAATCACTAAATATTGAAACTTTGTCGCTAAAAACCCTAAATTAAGGTTTTATTTATTTTAAGAAACAACCGAAAAAGAATACACTATTAAACTAATTACCACCACCTTTGACAGTGCAGCATACATTAGAGGTCTGCATCAGACCGGACCGGACCGTAAAATTTGTGGAAAAAAAAAACCGGACCGGCAACAAGGACCGGGTCGGAAGACCGGGGCCGTTCCAAGATGCGAACAAAAAATGACCAAATTCAAAATCTGCAACAAGACTAGTAATTTCTAGTCGAACCAGACCGATCCGGTTTGGTTTTTTTCCGGTCCAGTGCAGATATCTAGCATACATATGGCTTACTTTCTTGTTTTTCAAAATTAAAATTATAAGAAAAGAATAGAGAAGAGCAGGTTAGAGAAATGAAAAGAAGAAAATACATAGTAAATTAAAATTTTATATGTAAAATTTATATATTTTAATCTGGTTTTATTTAGTGATAAAAAGCAATTGAAAATGTTTGTAAGCACAAATATTTTCTTAACGTAATGCTTTTAACGCAGTAGTCCCCTTTAGCAGGCGCGGATCATCAAGTCAAAAAAAGGGGGGTGGGGCAAATATATTTTGCTTGCTCACAAACACAATAGCCTAAGGTTTAAGAAAAATATAAAAAGTGCATTTTACATAAAAATATTTTCTAATACAGAAAAAAAACAATGTATGCTGTTTTCTACATTTTTTTGACTAAAAATACACAAAAAAGGGCCCTTTTTTAGACCGGGCTCGGGGGCAAAACCCTTTTGCCCCCCCATGATCCGCTACTGCCCTTTAGATATAAAAAATCCATTTATCATAATTTTTTGATTAAATAAACATTGTAGTTCTATTTCTATCATCACTAAATTATATTTTTAGAAAATTTAAAGTAATAACAATTACTTGTTATTGTCTTTATTCACTCATTAATCAAAACTAATTTATTTTTAACAAATTGACAAAACCTTAAAATGCTCTATATATAACTTTTTGTATATATTTATTCGATAAATGTAAATCATACTATGGATGCAGTTGGGCTTCGAGGTAACCCGACACTAGGGGTCGGAATTTTTTGAATTTCATGAGAATTTAAGAAGAAAAAGTCATAGATTAAGTATTCATTTTCTTAAATGAAATACGTTTAAATGCCCATATTGCATAAATGCATCTGATGAAAATCTTTTTTTTCTTTTTTCATATAACATTTCAATGACTTTTTCTCTTCTAAATTCTCTAAAATTCAAAAAAGTCCGACCCCTACCCGACACATAGCGCCCAGTGAAACTTGCACGAGATATGCCATAAAAACGCGTTACACTATCAGTATCGCGCGTCTGAGGGCAGATTTACAGAAACCAGACGATTCTGCGCGGTTTGCGCTTTTTTAAATTGTCAGAAAATGCATATTCTACTGGTTATTTGTCATTAGTAGACTATGAAACAATAAAGGGGAAAACATGGTATAAGATATGAAACATTTTTTACAGATTAGATTAAAATCTATATAAGAAAACAAATGTTAAATAAATAAGTACTTTTCATTTGGTTTTTCCTCCTAGAAGAAACGCTGCCCGTGGAAACACGCCATATTCCAACCGATGAAAAAATATTTTCAGTTTATTTTTGTGAATATAATGTGCAAATACAAATTTGCTTTACTATAATTGTATATTATTGAAGGTTGTAATGTCTCAAATTACAGAAAATTTTATTTTCAATTTTTACACGTCTATCCATTATTATGTTTGGCATGAAAAGATAGTAACATTTCACAGTACATATGATTTGTTACCGTAACACGGACACTGTTAATCAGCATAAATCAAAAAATTAAAAGAAATTACTGTATTTACATAAAACCCTTGTTTTTTTTGTGCGCAAAATTCGAAATAAGTTTTATATGCGTAGTTAAAAATGAAAAAGGCATAAAGTATTATATACATATACAATGTCAAAACTATTTTTTATGATTAATTAAATTATTTCGTCTAAATGTAGTTGTTTATGTTATATAGATAAAAATACTCGTGGCGTCCTGATTTTAATAATCCCTGATTTTAGTTATCCTGAGGGAAAGGAATAATAATATTCAGAAATCCTGATATTTGGCAATCCTAATTTTTGGATATCCTAATTCTTGGCAATCATGATATTCGGACATCCTAATATTTACAAGTCCTGTTATTAGAACATACTGATATTAGAAAATACTGATATTTGGAAATCCTAGTTTTAGGAATCCTACATTTGAATTTTTGTATGTATAATAAAACATAAACAACAACATTTTGAAAGAAAAAATGCAAAACTAAAATCTTTTTTAAGAAAATCTTGATTTAAAGAAATCCTGATTTAAGATAAAACGATTTACAATTTTTTTTTATTTTTTTTGCGTCTGAAATTTAATATCTTACGAAATTGTAAACAAAAAAATGCTGACAATGTTACAATTCCAAATTCTGATTCTACAGTAAACGATGATTATTAGATTTTTTTTCGCTTGTAGCAAAAATTATGACTCGAAAAAATCACACAATCCTGATTTACTACTAACAGGACTTTCTAAAGTCTGGATTTCTTACAAAACAGGATTATGTTTCATATTTTTTTGCAAAAAAAAACAGAAAAATAAGTTTTTTTTTAAAATACATTTTTCCAAAAATTTAGGATGTCAAATATCAGGATTTCCAAAAATCTGGGTTCCAATAATATGGATTTTTATAATCATTATTTTCACACAGAGATGTAAAAAAACAGTAAATTTACTATAAAAATCTAGAAATCTAATTATTGTGAATTAAATCAATATATAGGTTTTTTTTTGATTTATTCTAATGTAAGCAATTTTTGTATTTTAGACATTTAAAATGTAAAGTTTTTTTTTAATGTATGCCCAAATTTTTTAGACTCAGTTTACATTTTTTCTTTAACCATAAAGAGGTTGGATGGGCTTTTACTTTCGTTAGAAAAAAAGTTTAATACCATTTAAATTGCGGAAATAAAAAATTAGTTCGTTTTATGTTATAAGTACTAATACGATAACTTGCGTATACAAGAAGACGTGAATGCTAGTTATGAAGTAAAATATATGATAAAAGAGTCTTTTTCCAAGTAAACAACATTAAAATATAGTAATACAACAAAAACTGATTATAAAATAACTTTTGGAATAAAATCTTGATTTAATTTTTGATCACCGGGTTCGGCACGCACTATGCTGCAATTGAACAGTTATCACGCCAAAATTGAACAAATAACCAGCCGCGAATATGAAGAACAACTAGCTGCCGCTGTATACTCAAAACTCCGAAATAAAACGTTTAATATGCCGTAATTGTGGTCTAATACGCCGCACTCGTTTTTTAATTATGCCGCATGATAAAAAATCAATATGCCGCATTTTTTTTTTAATGTAACGCATAAAATTAACTAAATTACCGCGGATAAAAAAAAAATATATTAATAATTATAAAAATCTTTTATAATTTCAAACTATATTTTTATAATTGATAAAAAATATTTTTTATTGCCCGTGACATTTCGAAAAATCATATGCGGCATTTTTAAAAACAAGTGCGGCATATTAATTTATGAATATGCAACATATTGAAAAAACGAGTGCGGCATATTGAACAAACAATTGCGGCATATTGAAAAGTCAATTGCGGAATATTGACAAAACAACTGGGCTAGTTGATTATTCAACTGCTGCTGGTTGATTTTCAATGGCGGCTAGTGGATTGTTATATTGCGGAATGTTGCGTGCAAAACCCAGTAAATGATAATTATATTTTTCTTGGCAACCCTGTTTTAAAATATTAGGTTTTTGACAAAATCAGGGTTTCCGGCAATCTGAATTATAAAAAATCTGAATTATAAAAAACCTGAATTTATAAAAAATCAGGATTTTACAAAATCAGGATTTCTTAAAATAATGATTTGAGCATAAATACTATTTAGATAGATATTATTTTAATAGATCAACTTATAAAAATTGGTTTTATATATTCAGTTTACATATATATTTTTATAATTTCAATAATACATATTTCTCACCATTGTATATTCTTACTGGACCACCTTTTCAAAACATATTATTTAGTCTAACAATGCCTTAAACAATTCGTAAGCACATTTTAAATATGTTATGACTCCAGGATTACGTGAAACAATTTTACAGTAAGTCGCGAATAGAATAAAAAGACATCAAACTAATAATGATAGATACAAAATCATTAAAAAACAAACTTTTGGACACAGTTTTTTTATGCTCAAATAGTTAACTAGCGGAATATTTTTGTGGGCAATTAAATTTAAACTTGATTTGCTATCTATTCGGTTTTTTATATTTTAGCTATCTGGATACCGATGTGCATAAAATCGAGTATAGCATTTGAATTATTTACTAAAAAAACAAATTTGCGTAAACTTATAGAGATTATTAGCAAATAGACTTTTAAACAAGTGGTAAAACGTTAACATATGTCTTTTAGAGATAAGATAAAAAAAAATTAAAAACACAAAATTATGTTGAAAACCCCTTTTTACTTGCATTTTAAAACAAATGAGTTATTAAAAAAATGCCGTTTTGTAAGATGCCTCATATAAATACTATTTTTTGTACATTTAGAAAAATTGTATCACTCAAATAGGCAGGTTTTTTTACACGCAGATGCAAATTTCAAAGTAAAATAAAATTTCTTTATTTTTGCTTCTACTATAAAACATGCCTCAAGTTCTCATAGTGATTGTTCTCAACTGTAAAAGAATATAACGATTTATCCTATATAAATTGCCATGATAAAAGAACTTCATGAATTTTGTATTTGCATAATCTTAAAAACATTGTAGTTATTACTCTCAAGATATAGTATAAGGTAAAAACGAAAAAAAAAAACGTTTACTAAAGGAATGTGCAAAACAAACAAAAAAACACTACTGTGTTCCCGCGATAATAAACCGTACCCATTATATGCAGATATATAACGTTATCGCACTATATTCGAATATGGTATGTATGGGTACTACTTTCGAACAGTTTAAATACATTTTAACATTTTTTTTGACATCCCAATTCTCGTAAAAAATGACAAACGAAAATTTACATAAAATACGACGAATGCTATACAAAAAGAATAGATTATCCTAAATACACGTATTCTTTCATTTTTTGTTATTTTAACTTCATGTTACTTTATTTTTTTACCCTACGCAAAATTTTTTATATAAATGTAACTAAAATATTCTTTATCCAGTTTTTTATATATTTATTGTATTAACTGCTGCCATAAAAAGATAGATTATATCTTCTGTGCACTATTATCAAGCTCCTTTATAAAAATAAAAATTTTATATAATTAGCGTTATTTTCGGCGCTATCAATATCTGGTCTTTACTTTGTATAATGTGTATTTTTTATAACCACAAGTTTTTTATGCCTAAAAAAATTATCGTAAAATATCTTGAATATAATGCGCAGTATTATATTAACCACGTATTAAAATCGAACAATTCGTACTTTTTTTTTAATTTTTTTTAGCGTTTTTTGTTGTTAATGCGTACGTCTTATTATTGAGGTAACACAGAAGTATGCGTCTTCTAACCATAAAGCTTTATTTTGCTTTGGGCTTACGATTTAAAAATATTAATCGAATTGTAAAGAATAAAATATTTAAATCGCTTTTGTAAACATGTGGAAAATTCATTCCCCTGGAACGAAACAAAAACACGCATAGATATATTATTGCAAAATGATGGTTTGGGTTTAAAAATTATACGTAAATTTAAATTATTTCATGTCGTCATGTCTTACATAATATTATTTAAACTACGGTGCAATTTCGAATGATATCAAAGCAAAAATTGTATTTTTATAGAAAATACTATAAAACCGCATGACCCAAAAAAAATCGCAATTACTTTTAGCTCTAATAAAAGAAACAGTAACATTGTAAATTCTTGTATTAAAACCACCAAATTCTATTCATGTAAAAAATGTAAGTTTTTATTATATAAAAACGAATTTATTGACAGCGTTTTATTGTTTATTCTAATCTTATAGTATGCAAAATGAATGTGTTTTTTTGATTTTTGAAATTTAAAAAATATATATTAAAGTAGAGCGGCTTAAAAACATGCGTTGTAATAAAGCAACAAAAATGCCGTTAAAAGTACATCTTTTAGTATTAAAGCATTTTTAGATTGTTTTATGCAACAAAAAAAGGTTATTTGTTAATTTTTACAATTATTATTCATATAATTTTTACAATATTTTTGTTAAGTTAAGAGCTAAGAACTTAAAAACTCTAAGTTGCGAGGTTTAAAGTAAAGCGCTACGTTAATATTAGCATTTAAAGGCGTTTGTTGTTGTTTTAAATAATATTTAACGCGTCTTATTAATGATTGTTACTCCTGTTGTAAACTTAAGCTGTCGGAGTTAACCCTTAAGTATTTCCGGACCTCTCCGCGCTTTAGATTGCAAAGTAAAAGCTAAATTTTAGTTTATCGTAAATTTGGATGGAAATAAACGCAAGGTCTCAATATGTTGCATTGTTTTCGCATGACAATGATTTAAAAAAAGAGTTCGAGAATATTGGATATTTTGATTTGGACATTGTGCACTTTTTGCTTTAGCAGAAAAATTTGCCATAGCATTTTTTTTTGCGTAATCAAAAAAATATGATAATCATTTTGCATAGGCAAAAAATGGAACGTGTTTTGCATATGCAAACGTTAACTGAGTCTTTAAATAACGGTATAAAAAAAAATTTAGACGCATATAAGTTAGTCATAAAATCATTATACTTTTTTTGTATCATAGAAATTTTTTTTTTTTGACTTTAAAAAATATATTTTCTCCAGTTTTTATGTATTAAATATTTTTTTTGTCCGAGTTGTAGAATTTTTAGTTCAATACAATACCATATTTATCTCATATATCATTTCTTTTTTTGTTTTTTTTGACAATTCGAAGGGAAAAGAAAAATTTTCTGCATGCATCGTTGTATACAGAAAAAAGTTTGCATAAGCAAAAACTAATAAAAAATTGTGTTTATTTTATGCTTATGCAACTTTTTTTAAGTATGCAAAATTTCATAAGTAAAGTTATTAGAAAAACTAGGCTAAAATTTTGCAAAAGCAAAAAATGGAACATGCCTTTAAGTTATGTGACATAAGAAATATAACACATACAAGAGATATGATGGAAGATGGGAGTTAACTAGTGATATTGTTGGTTTATGCATGTGTAAAATACACAAATAAATAAATATCATTTTTAACGGTTAAAGTGACTAAATAGATAGCTTCTAAGACCATTACCAAAGAAAACTATTAAAACAGATTTTTAGGAGCAAGTGAAACACTTAGATTATTTAGTGTAGTACAATGATATATATTTCTGTCGATTTTTTATTGTTGATTTGCTATATTCTTTTACTTTTAAAAACACATGAATTCCAGTAACTAACAATTTGTGTATTTTTTATTGCATAAATAAGCAAAATAATTTTTTTTAGTAATCATTACTGATAAAAGTTATTGTGTTTATAGTTTGCATTTAAAACAATTCCATCTATGAATAAAAACTAAATGTAACATTTAAAGCTAAAATAAGCTATTGATGCGCAATATTACTTTTTCAAATATTTTTAATACAAAAAAAGTTTAAGAAAAAAAGTTTTAAGTTATAGACATATTTTAGAACATATCTTTTTAAAAATAATATAATTTAAAAAAATTTGGTTGTTGAATATCGTAAACTCTCGGTTTAGACACGAAAGTTTACGTTATTTTGTAAATTTAGAATATTTTACGCAAAAAAAATAGACCTGCTTATTCTAAAAAAAGTCTTATGATATATATAGTAAAAAAAGATTATAGTTTCAATTTAAGGTCTAAAAATTTCTTTAGTTAAAAAGTGTGTTTATCTCAAATGAAAACTTATTATACATTTAAGTAAAGTTAAGATATTTAATAAAAATTATAGTTAATGATAAACACCTTTATATTCGATAATAAGTAACTAAAAAAATATTAAAATTTTACACCGTATACAAGTATGTTAAAATAAAATAGTTTATCAACCCTAATGTGTTTCTACATTAAACACAATAGAAGCTTTGTAAATACTTTTTCAAGCATATTTATCTTTCGCCATTTTATTTAAAGTTTGTTCGCAAAAAATACTATATGTGTAATATAACAATACACCTTAATACAAAGTACGAGTACTGTTTTTTTATTAGTCATATAAACACATTTTATCGTTTATATTAGATTTTTTTTTACACAGCTTATACTTAAAAATTCATAACAGAAAAAAGCGTACACATAACATGCGTAAAGGTAACGAATATCGACGATCCAACTAAAAAAATGTATCTATATGGCAAATAAAATTGTTGCCGCGGTTTCAAGGGCTTATTTTTGCTTTTTAGGTTTACATATAAAAATTAATCCTGCACAAAAAAAAAATTCAAAATTTAATTACATACAAAATTCGGAATTTAGTATAGATTACGGGCGTATTGTGTATTGAAGCCATTTTTTTGTCAAATGTTATCAAATTTTTACATTTGAAAACGCCTTTCTGCGCCACTTATTGATATCACTGCGTTCAGACGTATAAAAAATAACATTCTTAGCATATGTTCGTAAATACATCACAAAATACAGTTTTTATAGAAAAGATATAATTTATTGCCTATAAATAGCTCTTTTTATATTTACTTTATAACTGAAAATTATATAACACCATATGTAAATATTTGCCTTTTAGTTCTAAGAGGTGCTAGTTTTTTAATGTAAAACACAGGATAAAAATTGTATAAAATAGATATACATTAGAAAAAATACTTTTACAAATGCATCATTTAATTTAGCGGTTTTTTTTTAAAACAATAGAAAAAAAAGCTTTTCTGGTACAACATCATATATGTAATACCACACACAAAAAATTACACGTGATATTGCGATCAAAAAAAAAGAGTTCGATCTTTCTGTAAATATTTTATTGTATGTGCATAAGATTGCACATTTTAAGATTTACTACTATTTGCCGACCTTCCGTTGCGTTTATCTACAAAATATGGCCTTTTCATTCACTATGATTCTTGTTGACGTTGAAATTATATTAAAAATGCAAATGTCTAACAAAACTCTTTTACTTAGCGTCTGCATTTATTTATTCTTTATACATCTTATGCACAATTCCTGCTATTATAAAACTAATTTTATGCGTGAAGAAATATAATTATATTTGTTTTTGTGATTTAAAAAGGGTTTAGCAATCAAAAACTAATTTTATGCAGTAAATAATATAATAAGTCAATGGCATTTCTGGAATATTATAATTGTTCTATGTATGGTTTTAAGGTACACATTTAAGTTTCTTTTTGTTGAATTTCCTAGTATTAGATAGCGTAAATTCTTTCAAAAGTAACAAAACCAAAGGATATAAACAATGAAATTTTTTTTTGTGGGTCTAGACTGCAAAATAATGACGTGTAAAGCATGTTTTACTAATTTTTTTCGTGGGAAATACTACGCAGTATATTTTATAAATAGTCCTGTACAGCATAGAACCAAATCATTTATTTACCCCATAAAGTCGAATTATTGTGTTTTACACAACAACACTATATTGCTGTATATATTACCGGAATTTCCAGCACTACCATAACTAAGTATAATTAAAGCGTTGCTGTGCCTTTTTTATGCATTACATGTTACGCTATCACTATTTCGTAAAAGAATTTGCCTTTTCTTAAAATTAGCTTGGTTATTATTTAGCTAAAGAAACGGTTTAAATAAATACAACTTACATATTCTTGACTATTTCCTTTGTGTTTCGCGTAGATACTGGACAATAAACAAATTTTATTTGCCAAAGATTTGCGTTAAATATTTGTAAGTACATACTAATTATAGTTTATTTTTTCATTTAGGCAACTTTAGCAATTATGTATATGCATTTTCGTGAACATAATTTTTTTGCAAGGCAGTTTTCTAACCTTTAATGATGGCCAAAAATCAATAAGCGAGATGATCCAATTATCTGTAATGTGGATAAAAACAGCGAAAACAATGC
Source organism: Agrenia bidenticulata (assembly GCA_034694785.1). Classification (NCBI taxonomy): domain Eukaryota; kingdom Metazoa; phylum Arthropoda; class Collembola; order Entomobryomorpha; family Isotomidae; genus Agrenia; species Agrenia bidenticulata. The sequence goes on along the minus strand of JAQFYM010002202.1, from coordinate 10,124 downwards.
AAAATTTATTTACTGTGAAATTTAAACATGTTAACCTTATTAACCCTTTCTGCACCAAAATCACATATATGTGATTTATTTTTATACCCCTAAAGCAGCAAAATCACATATATGCAGGCCTCTTTTTTTTGGGAGAAAATACTAAATTTGAAATATCTCTAAATTTGGGAGAAAATGGGCTTTTTTTCAACAAAAAAAATTAGGAGTTTTGGGAGACATATAAATTTTGAGTATTTGCAAGGCATAAGTACAAATAAATGTACTGTTAAAAAGTTATTTTATATTACAAATCGCTTAACACTATATGTTATTACAAATATTCATTTTTTATGGGTAAAAAATGAATATTTACATTAACTGTTCCTTGCCAAAATCATCGGCGCGGGGCAGATTATTTGCATCATAAAACTTGTTTTTTTTGCAGTTTTCTTTGATTTTGTGTATATATTATGTTTCAATAATATAGTTCTCTTGCGAAAGCACATATAATTTATAAAAACGTATAAGGAAAACTAAAAGAAAAAAAAAACGAACAAAAGGTTTTTTATATGTAATAAGTTGTTTCAAATTAAATACTAATGCCTACTTTAAGTATAAAACACAAAATGTAAACGATGCTATTGAGAGATTTTTTTTACAGTTTAAATAAAAAAATACACTTAATAGTTGATAAAATTATTTGATCTGTATTTATTGCAATGCAACAGCACGATACAAAGTAAACTGACATCTAAATACATGTTTTGATACATGTATATGCATATTAAAATGAATTTTTTGTTGCAATACTTATTTAAAAGCTATAAATTATATTTTTTTTCTTGCCAAGTGTAATTCGTAGGCTAGTTTGTTATTTTTCTTTAAGTATAAAAGAATCACATTTTAACATCAAAGGAAGTTTGACAAATCAAATGCGTATTAAACAAGAAAAAATGCCACAAGGAAAAATTTAGCTTTGCATAGCATCAATCTTGTTCAATTTTACAACTATAGATAACTATAAAAACATTTTTTTGGAGTAAAATCAAAATTTAATACGTATATTTGCTTATTAATATGCTCTTATTGTAATTCTTTAATTTAAAACGTATTTTACTAAGTAATTTATCCTTACTTCTTATGTATAATTATTGCTCATTTGCGTCAAGAAAACGAAATTTCTTGTGATATAAATAATAAATAATAAGGTCAAAAGTGTAATTTGTAGATGCAAAGATAACATTTTATATATTAGCTTCGTTTTGTAGACTTATAAACAAAAATTGAAGTAAATCTCCCAAAACAAAAATGCTTTTTTTTTGGGGAGAATTGGGAGAAATCATGAATTGTTCCCAAAAAAAGAGGCCTGCATATATGTGATTTGACGAAGAATACAAATGTTTGTTTAGTATACGAAATAAGAAATAGAACAAAAAAATATACATAATTATAAATGCATAAGTAACTATTATATAATAAATACAACATGTTAAATTTAATCTGAAGTCTTATATGGATCAAATTTTGTGGTTTTGATTTGACTTCGTTGTTCTTTTGGGGTTTGTAAATAAATCACATATTTGAGACAGATGCCGAAAGGGTTAAGATATTATTAAAAAAGAGACCATGTAAGAATTAAATAAGTTGAAATCAAAGAGAAAAAAGCACAAAAGACACCATCTATAAGCAGACCTTAGCAGAGGGGGGTCTAACGCTGCCTTTTGGCCCCGGATATTTTTTTTATAGGACGCCATTTTTAAAAAAAAATTCTAATGAAAAATGTCCCGCAAAAATGTTAGAAATGTTATATAAGTATACAGAATAAACTTTGTATTGATATTTAATTTACTTGTTTTTATAAAGTAAAAAAATAATGTGCGTAATTGGCAAAAACAATAAAACAAGTCTTGACTTTTTGTAAAGGTGGTAAAAGATCTGAGGATTAGCGAGCCATTGCCCAGAGCCCTCAAAACAATATGGGTTCTACTTTTGTAAAGTTCTATGTAACAGATAATTATTTAAACATATTACACCCACGTTAAAATAAGTATAACAACCTTAACTGTTGTTTAAAATATAGTTGCTTTTATCGGATGCACTGTCTGGTCTTCTTACTGTCTTTGTAATTTGTATGTTTTATATGTATATAAGCATCTTATAGAAAAGATCTCGTAAATATAGTTCATGCACTTATATACATACGTTCCTTATAAATAAAAATCAATGTATAACTATAATTAAACACATCTTTTACGTACAAAAAAAATAACAACAGCCAACTACCAAAACGTCTGTATTCATGATACAGTTTTGTATGTCGTTTGAAACAAATTTAAACTGTAAAAATCCTATAATAAATTAATCTAAGCAAGATTTTTTTTAAGATAATTTATTTTTCAATAATATATTTTGTTTAAATAAATTATAACATAATGATAAAATGTCACTATTTTACTCTTCACAGCATAGAAAAATACACCGATATACCTGCTAAAAAAATATGTAAATGCAGCAAATGCAAAACTTTGATTTATTTTTTATTTACTTTCGCATATGCAATTTGCTGAAATAATTTAGCAATAAAAAAGTTACGACTGTGCAATTGTAAAAAACACATATTAAGTCAGATAAATAAAAAATATCACGCATGGAGTACAAATAGCCATGTTATGCGTATAATTCATTGTATATTGATACCAAATTATTGCCTACTTTTTTGAAAAAATTTTTTGAAGAAAATAGTTAAAACAACCCAAATAGGTTTACAAAAATTTAAGTTTGTCATCAAACCAGTGTAAGACCTTTGGTTGCGGTTTTTTATTGTTTTTATTTTGTTTCAATTTACATATGTTAACGTTTTTGAAATTATTTTTATGCATATTCTTAAATAATTTTTATACTTAGACGCAAATCTTAGATTAGTTGTTGTTATTATAATTTTCCAACATTTATTAAAACTTAATTTGATAATGTAGTGTTATTTATATATTGCCAGTATACGAGTCTCCTAAGTCATAATATAGTAGGTATTTGTAAACCTTTTGCATTGCTCATTTAATAAATGCTTGTTCGCCTAAAAAGAATTTTTTTCATACACAACAATATGCATTTACACAAAAATGCTACGAAATACAATTCTAAAAAGAAAAATGAGGTTTGTTGTACTATTATTTGTATATTTTACTTTAAACAAATATTACTTAAAAAAAAAATAACCCTGTTTAACTTTAAAAGTTTATTTGAAATTTCCATAATTAAAACACACAAAAATGTTTTTATTTTATTTTTTGACAGACATCCGTTTTTGCGCAAGTAAATTTTCGCTAAGACAAATGGCACAACTATTTATAAAAATTGTCTAATCAACAAAAAAAAAGTTGGGCGTTTTTTCCTGTAAATTTCGGTTTATACCAGTATCAAATTGTAAACCTTATCTTCATTGCCGGCAGTAAATTTATGCATTTTCTACTACAGTATATAATTTATCTAATTCTGATGCACAAGGTTAGTGAAGTAAATTGTATATCTTAATAATAGTGTACTTTGTAATATTATCCTAACAGTTATTATTTTTTTTAAGCAAAAATTTTATTTTTAAACAAAAAATCGTTAATTACACAGCATTTAAGTCATAACTGTTGTTGCTAAACCTCTAATATTTTAGTCTTAATCGTAAAGTTTACAGTAATTTTTGTATTTTTTAATTTTGATAAAATATGTATATCATTCCTATTGAAACTATAAAAAAGGTTGACTTAATTACAAAATAATTTTTACAGTGCAGCTTTATTAGTTTCTACTTCTTTGCGAGCTTGTTTTTTATTTTTATGCAAAAATGTTCTTTGTTATAAATTCTAAAACGCGTATCTATAAAAAAAAACAAAATATTAGATATTGAGTATAATGTACATACCTATAGCAACAAAAAAAAAGTTTCCCAAACCTTTGCAAAGCAAAAAAATGCAATAGAATGTTTTTAAACAAAGCTCATAAAAATACAGATTTTTTTCTTACATTTTTGGGTACGTAAACTTTGCAGCCGCGGTAAACGTACATATTGTTTTTTTGGGTGCTATGTTCCGCAACTTGTGCATAAGTAATTACTATCTTTACACATATTTACGATAAATGTGCATAGTTGACACATTTTTTGCATAAAAAATTTTCTATACTGAAAATTATTTAAAATCTATATTGCGTGCAAAATTGTTAGATAAGTCAGTGTGCGTGACATTTTTTTGGGACCGTGATATTTTTGGACCTCTGTGAGTTTTCGGAAACATCACAACAACACCCAAAACAAAAACACTGACAACTGGACACTACATAAATAACAAAATTGGAATGCCATACACTGTTTTTAAGACAGCGCAACTCTTTTAAGGCTTTCGGTGTTTATAAAAAAGGGTTTGTATTATATAAATGAAATAAAGCATTAAACAATGTTAAATAGCTATATAATCGTCAATATAAAACATACTTAGTACAAAATATCCGCATTAAATTTAGGACATAAAGTGGGGATTTTTATATAAAAATCAATGCGAAATGCATTTTCGTGTAAAATTAAAGATACTATTAAATGCCTAATTTTTGTTGTAAAAATCGCATTTTACAATTTTTATATTGTTTTTTTACGAGTCCGAAAATCTCACAGCGTCCGAAAAATCTCACTGTGAGATTTTCGGAATGTCAAAAAAAAACCTTATTTATGGAAACTGCAACATACGGTATATACTTTTAATATAATTTGCGTGTTAATGCATTATTGCAAAATTTATGTATACATGAAAATTTACATAACAGTGAACGGCAAATAACCTGGAACATATAAAGAGGTGTTTCCTAAATTGTCAAAAAAAACCTATAAATGTTTTTTTGATTTTTTTAGCATGCTTAGTATAGTTATTTACGATTTATATAATACAAAACTAGAAAGCTTGTTTGTTTCGAAAAAGATGTATTATTTAAAAACCTTATTTGCTACCATAAAATACAATTAATGCCCGCTTTTAAATATCTGCTATAAATACCCTTTTTTATGAACCAGCAAAGTGAAGAAATTCATAAAATATCATACGACAATATCAAGGACAGCTACAGCAGCTGAAATTCACGTGAAGATATAAAAACACCGTAAGGTACAGTATTGCCAGCATTTGAGGACTTCAGACTAAAATGTAAAAACTTAACTTATAAAATAAAAAAAAAAGAAGTAAAAGCTTTTATTGGCACAAGAGTCGGCTGTGGTTTTAATATAAGAAAGTGTGGATATAAGATAAGATGTGCAATAAGTTTAAAATTTAGATTTATACAAGGCTTAAGATATGATAAACAGCATAAATGTACAAGAGTATCAAAACTAATCAAAAGAAAATATCAATTTATATATTTAAAAATTTATATCCACTGCTGATACCAGTATAACCGCACCAAAAATCGTACAGCTTCACAAGTAATTCTTTATTTTAAAGATATCATTGTTGGCCGCCCATATAGTCCTAAGGAAATTAGAAAAATACAGAGCTCAACACCCGTAATCAATTTGATCTACTTACATCTTGGCCTCTTGAATAAATTCGTTAGTTATTTTAAAAATTTCACAAGAATCAAAAGAAAATTGTAACAATTTTCTATTATGTAGAACCTCGCTAGAATGTGTTAGAAAAAACGTAAAAATAATATTTCTAGATGGAAGCTTTATAAAGAATGATTCAGGCTTAGCAATGTTGACAAGTGTAACGCAAGATACAGAAAAAAATATTTTTTTTACCTGGATACTACATATAAACCGGTAAAGGCTTTTTTACTTGGTCTGATTTTTTTACTTACATAATGTTGAATTGGATTGTAATAAAGCGGAATTTTATATCAGCATGGATCGTGATAAAGGATTTATAAAATCCATTGACAAAATACTTCAGGATGCCAGTCCGTCAATCTGCTTAAAACATATGTCGGATAATATTTTGTCAAATTTAAAATTCCAAAGTTACTAAGTACATTTTTGGAGCTAGTTCGAACATAAGATGTAATGGATTTTTAGAAACAGATTATCCAATTAAGCACAAAAAACCCCGTTCCGTGATTTTATTACGCAAGCAAACATACAATACTGGGCAATTCCCAGTTCCTGGTACCCAGGTATAACAAAATAACCAAAAGTACGGCCGAATCAATGAAAAAATCACGGCAAATATAAAAAGACACTTTCTACACTTTTACAAGAAATATATAGACAGACCATGCGAAACGCCTGTAACAGACGTTATTTTTGTATAAAAATGTAAAGATAAATATACCTTATCATCTATACGAAGCTTGTAAACTAATCAAGGCAACGAAAAAAACTATACAATCTACAGATCATCAAGAGAATAAATTCTGGTCTATAATATCTTTTAAGTAAATATTTCGAAGAACAATTGCACTTGTTTATTTTTATTGTAAAATAACCTTCTTTGTAGACACATTTTATCATCAGTGCAAAGTAGGAATACAAATATCTCAGACTATACTGACAAAATTTATACGGTTGATAATCATGATTGTGCATATGATGCGCGCATAAAAATTCTCAATATTACTAATCTTGAACTAGTGCAACTATACAACCTTAGTAAAGAAAGCAAGAAAAAAAGACTGAAAACTAAGCGGATATGGCGTTTTAGCGAAAAGCAAAAGATAAAAATAAAAAATAATAATTAGAGAATAAACACTGATTGATTTATTTTTTGTAGCCGTTTAAGACTAGCTAGTTTACAATACCTATCTAAGTTTTTTGGAAAATTGTCTTGTGTATGGTATGGGTATGTTAATGGCTTTTTTTCTTCTTGTGTTAGAATTTTTATTTTCTGCTAGTTAAGAAATCATTTTTTAGTAAATCCTGTTATCTGTATAATATAGTAATTTTTGTTTTTACTGCCCTTTTCACCTTAAAGTTTTTATATATGGTGTACTTGTAAAATGTTGCGATTAGTTTAGGAAGCTTTCTTTTTTATTTTTATACTTTAAGTTTAAAGGATAACCCGTCGGTATTCTTTGCTTTCTCTGTATACTTTTTTGTATGTATTTGCATATTGCTTTTTTTTGTATTATTTAGCTTGTAGTAAATATTGTATTCTTTATTCTTTTCGTCTTGATATTCATATTATATCCACACTTGTCTTTTATAAATAACTTTCCTACGCTTACTTTTATGCATAAATGATATCGCATTCTTTTTACATTATGTCTAATATTCGATCTCTATTATTGGTTTGTTCGACTTCTGTATTTTTTTGTGTCCATTTTTTAACTTTGATCTCAAACTCCTCAAATTATTGATATATTGTCTCTTTAGATATAAATATTGCTTCATGTAATTTTTGCTGCTGTCGCTTTCCTCAATATTGTCGTATGGTGTTTTTTACATTTTTTGACTATGCTGGTTCATATAAACGGGTATTGATTGTAATTCAATTTTATAAAGAAGGTATTAATTGTAATTTATAGTAAGAAAGGGGTATATAAATCATAAACGCAATAACTATGTGGGCTGATGATTTTATTCCTTGTTGGGTCCATCTTCCAAAAAAAAAAACCCTTCTGGGATAAGACATTAAGAAAAGAGTAAGAAAGAATCCATTTCTTTATATCGAAAAAAACCTGCGAAATAGAAGAAAACGCGATTTAATGCGTTTTTGGTGCGTTTAAATTGTGCAAAGTGAACCTACAGTAAGCGTGGCAAATGGAATAGTAACTTAATAGAACAAACATAAAATATATCTGTAAATGGGTTAATGTTTGTAAAAATGATAAAAAGAAAAAATATGTATTTAAATAGTACTGATTTCATGATTTTGCCTTTTATAAATACACAAAAACGGATCGGCACATCCAGCCGCGTAACCAGGGGGGGGGGCAAAGGGGGCAAATGCCCCCCCCCTAGAAAAACTCACGCCTGATTTAAGGGGGGTCTTTTTTTGGGGCGTATGAAACCCCCGAAAATCATACTTTTTAAAAATTTGTATTTTTTAAATTTTTTTAGAATTTTTTCATAAAAAAGAAAAAAATATTTTTTTGTTGTTTAAGCTTATTTTTTTTTGCCCTATCAAAAAACAATCCTGGTTACGCCCCTGGGCACATCTACCAATCCTTACATCTTAAAGCTATAACCGCAAAGACCCACTTATAAGAATACCAGAACAAAAAAATTATAATAAACTAAATTAATAAGTAAGCATTTTACATCGACTGAAAAACAAAACAGAATGCGATAAGTTCACAAAGTAAAAACTTGTCTTCTAAAAGAACTAATTTAAAACAGAAAAAAAAACTTATAATTATTACATTTTCTTTAGAAACCTGCACCGCTCAAAACATTTATGCTATAATTTTTTTGTCTAATATTAGAAAATAAAAAAAAAAAACTGCGACGGATCAAAAAGTTTTAAAGTTTAAGTAGGAAAAGGCGGATAATTGTAGCTTAGAAAAAAAAACCAAAAAAAAAGTGTTTAAAGCTAGTGCATATTAGTCGTGTGTGTCATAGCATGCAAAATTTTAATAGATCATATGTAAAAATTAGAAAAAGCTCAACAAATTTTAAATTTTAAAGAAAAAAGATTTTACGAGAAAAAAAGCAGGTAAAATCAGATACATAAACCGCTTTGCTGTGACAGGTGGACTTAACTTACGCTTCACGTCTTGGTGCTTAGGTGAGTTCCATTTTACACATATGAAAATCATCATAAAAATTTTTTAAAAATGCTACAAGTAGAGGAATTAAATCAGTTGCGGTAGTTATTTTTTAGCAGAAAATTGAAAGATACAATAATATATGTAAAATAAAAAAACTTCTTCTTAAATAATACAATATTTGGAAATAAATGATATTACATTTCTGAGACAAATTGCTCTAATAAATATGGCGCTCCCAGCGAGCCCCCCCGCGCCCAGCCCACCTTCTGGGGCCTAATAAATCTAAAATAAAACGACAACACACTCTAAAATGCAAAAAAAAAAAATTAGGAGTATATTTTACAAAAACTATAAAAAATAATATTTTTATTTTTATTTTTTAGAATTTTTTAAAAAAATTAAAAAACTAAAAAATAACGATTTTTCGAAAAAAAATTTTTTTTTGACGAACTTTATGTATGTTAACTATTTTTTGTCATATATTGGGTTTTCGCTAAAACCCTATTATTTTACCTAGAGTTGGGCTGGGCGCAGGGGGCTCGATGGGCGCGCCACATTCTTTACTGGTAATGTTAACATATTTTTGTTGTCTTCATAAAAATTATGCTAGCCTTAAATTTTAGATGCTTTTTCTAGAGTCTGCTTCTTCCATGTATTAAAAAAAGCAAAATAATTAACATAAATCACTAGAAGCCTGCGGGAAAATTTTGACTGTCTTTATTAAAGTAAAAAATAATAGAAAACAAAAAAAAAAACATTACTAAAGTCTTTATTGCATTTTTTAATTTTATTATTATTACTTGAAATTCGTACCCCAAGTTTTAATTTATTTTAAATGTTTATTTTTTATATTTTATATAACGATATTAATGAATATATATGTTACTGGCAAAAGTTTATTTTATAGGCAAAGTTTACTTAGCCTAGGCAAAAGTTTATTTTATAGGCAAATTTTTACTTAGCCTAGGCAAAGTAGCAATTAAGGACTTTATATCAATAATTGTGGCCTGAAGGAACTTCGCCTTTGCAAATTATACTTAGAATATTTGTAAACTTTATTGGTAAACTAAATATATGTTATTTTTTTTATTAACTGCGTTTATTTTATTTTCGACTGTTAGTAAATAAAGAACTCCTATAAAAACTACATTTTTAAATGTTTAAAATATTTTTAGATTTTTACAAGTTTGCTATTTAAATTTCATTTTTTTACATATATAATTTATGGTTTAACAAGGTTTCATTTTTGACAAAATAAAAAATAAAAAAGCACAAAAATTGTTAGTAAAAAACGTAAAAAAAACTTATTAAAAAACTGTAATAATTAGAAAATTTTAATTTGTATTAATAAAGTTACATTTTTCTGGCTTTTTTTGGTTCTTAACGAGATATTCGGTCTTTATTTTTATTTTTACGTTTGTAATTGATATATTAAACCTTTTAATGAATAAATCAAAAAGTTCAAA
>JAQFYM010002201.1:0-25365 GCA_034694785.1 Agrenia bidenticulata | reverse complement strand
GTTGTGTGGGGGGGGGGCAGGTGTGCAGGGGTGTAGGAGTGTAGAAGGGGTGGATTGTGGGGTATAGGGGAGTAGGAGCAAAGGAATGTGTGGGTGTAGGTGTGTGGTGTAGGGGTGTGATGTAAAAAGTTGTGACGTGTAGGCGTGTAGATGTTTAAGTAAGAATAGGTGTAAGTTTTAGGGGTGATGGGTCGAAGGCTGAGACTAAGTAATATATTTTGCATATCATATTGCTTTTTTTTATTATAATGATATATTTACAAATATTTACAATATATTGTTGTTTGTTAGTAAACTTGCGATCTTACTTTTTTTAGATGTAAACGCTAATTATAGTTGTATAAATGCATGTTTATATTATATTTTTGCATAATAGCGTTCTATGTATAAACAAGCGTAAAACCTGCAAAAGTAAGTTGCTGTTACAAAATTTTATCAACGCATCTATATACAACTATAAAAAACATTTCACGTAGTTAACAATTTGTTGTCATATATTATGTTTAGTTAAACGTTATTTCCTTTGTATAAAAATGCTCATTTTTCGTTTGAAACGCCCACGAGTATAACGGTGGGGGTTTTTTAGACTAGAAAAGCTCAAAAGGTGCTGATTTTATGTTGTGAATATTTTAAAACATTTTAATTTTATATTATAAGGCCATTTTAGTACAACAAATTATGCAATAATATGATATTGCGGTTTTCGGGGTATTATGGTGTACAACAGTAGGCAGTGGTGGGATCCAGGGGGGTTCGGACCTACCGCTAAGAGTGTTTTTTGCTATTTTTAAGCTATAAAATAGACTTATAACAAAAATTTTAGTTTAGAACCTACCTTAAAAAAACATATCCCATGCTGGGTACAGGGTTTTTCAGGATTATGAGAAACAAGGGTGGCGAAGTATTAGCTTGTCAAGCTATGGGGGTAAAATTTTTTTAGAGGTAAGTATAAAATGGGTATAGTGCTATAGAGAAAACTTGTATAAGGTCCTAAGTACAACTGCAAACGATATAAAAGTAAAGTAGCATAGTTAACGCGGGTAAAAGAGTTATTTGGTATAGGGGTAACGGGTATAAACGTAATGGGAAATTGCTTAGCAGAAAAACGACTAGAATTTGTACATGGATATATATGTATAACAGTTAAACACAGTTAGAAAGTACCGAGGTATAGATAAAAAACGTCTGAAGGTGAAACAAGGGCTCTTAATTTTTTTTATCTAAGAGCTCTTATAATTAAAAACTTACTTGAGCCAGGAAATATTAGATCTGCAATCGCAAGAATAACATACGCAATTATTATTACGTAAAAAAAAATAAAAACATTCTTGGTCGCTTTAATCAACCGTTTAACAAAGTGTTGTTTGTATATGTTGGTTAAACAAAAGATGTACAATACAAAACTAAAATAAGACAATTATTGGCTACGGAATACCACAAAGTAGTGTGGTACTTTAAATGACATCCTTTATAATAACAACATATTAAACGCTTTAGCTTTATCCTTGATGCAGCTTACTAAAATACGCTAAACCATGGTCTTAATGTATGATATACAACGTTACTTAACGAAAAACGTACAAAAAAGATACAACGTGTTGAAACGAGTGCGTTTCCTGTATAATCAAATACAGAAATCCAACTCAGTAAAACAAGATAGCTTTTCGTAGCACACGTGTTCTATTTATTTATATATAAATAATCATATTGAGGGCGGCATGTCTACATCATATTTTGCTGTAGTTTTGTCGATTTTGTGGTTTCTTCCAAATTTAAATTTGGTGTATTTTAAGCCATGAATGGGCGCAAAAATAAATCCATACGCAATTCAAGCGGAGTTACTAACCAAGTTAAAAGCCTGTGCATGCCTTTTATATTGTTAAATTGATTTTTTTAATGTCAACAATTACAATATATTGTGTATTTTTGTATTTGTATTTAAAAGATTACATAATGTTTTTAGGGCAAAAAAAGATTTATCGTAATGTACGGTGACTAAGCATATTTAAAAACTTACCATTGCACATGTAGAGGACTATATATAATTTTAACATTTTGAGTTGGGTATTAAGGTGTAATAATATTCGTGTTTAAAAATTTTAATGTATTGCATTTATACGTTACTATTAATACATACTACATTTTAATATTAATTTACATATGTGAATGCAAATTTTTGGTGTGCGTCATTCATTCTATGTAAAAAGCCTGTATATCAAATCTTTTTTATCCTTTTCTTTGTACTTTTTGTTTGTATTTTGTATTGCTTATAATCGGCAATTTACAACATGTGCATATAGAATGTTATTTTTTAGGTGTATGATGACTGTTTACATGCAAAATCTAGACATTAAATGGCTGAATTTTTTTTTACTAATATATTTTTTCAGTTTGTCATTATTGCCTGAATAATACAAGGATTTTGTATCCACGGAAAAAGTTTAATGGATTTTTTTTGGTAAAAATCAGCTGGTGATATTTTTTTATAAATTGTGCCGTTAATAAATGTGTTTTTAAAAAAAGGATATCTGAAATTTTCTTGATTTTTTACATGAAAATTATTCATACATACATGGCATAAAACAAAAAATAATGCTTTCTTCTACTGATTTGGCCTCTTCATTGTAAGTTAATATAGAACATTGTTTAAATCAACAAAAATATATTGTTGAGACATAATAACAATAAATTGTATTTTCACATTATTGTTTATGATCACTGGTTTCAAAAGCGTAACCCCCTTCGAATACGCCACTGTCTTACACTATGTAAGATTGCTAGATATTATACATAAAATACCTATTTACGAATAGTTTCTGTATTTTTTTAACAATAAACCACTATTTTTACTATATTTTAAGCGTGCAACGTGTTTTATTGCATTTTTTTGTTATTCAAAATACACTTTACTATTTTACTTTTTAATAATTTTGCAATTGCAAAAAAGATGTCATTTGTTTTTTATTTAAAACTATCATTGTATTGTCATATTAAGCATATTTTGATGTACAACTATTTTCATCCTTACCTTTAAAACGCCAAATATAACATATTTCAAAAAGTAGCAGCTAACATTTTTTTTTAAAGATTGATTTTAATAGCAAAGATACATTTTATTAAAGAAACACAGTAAAAAGTATTTTTTAGACAGGGTGGTCGTCTTGGATAAAAAAAACACATTTGTAGTATTTTTTTCAAACCATTAATTTTACGATATGCTTCAAAAAACATGTTATTAGATAAAATACAATTTTTTTTGATATAATAATATTACTATTTTTTTATACAACATTTAAAATAATTACAGCCGACTAACTCCTAAAAAACATTTTAAATAAAAAAATAATTTTTTGTTTGATTTTTTTAATAGCGTCAGTATACACGCATACAATATTTATATACTTAGTTAACTTGTAAACACATAAATAAACATTTTTTGCGTTTTTTTGTTGCAGAAAAAGTTTATATTTTTCTGGGCCCCCTGTGGCAAAAGACCTGTTTAAATTTTTTTTTACAGTCTTCCTACTTGACACGGCTCGGCATTGGGTACGTATTATTGCCAATTCAGCTTAAAAATACAATTTTACGTTGTTCTGTTCAAAAAAATTATTATCTCGTAATTTTTTATTACTAGACGCGTACAAAATATCTGTTTGTCTACGCAACTACTGCTCTTCACTTACTGCAAATAGTTATTATTCAACTAACAACCCAAAGGAAAAGTGTATTTTGTTCATATATATATTTTAACAAACAGCTGTTTATTGAATTCTATACGAATAGACCCGTAACACGTCACTAATTATTGGTAACGATAACGGTGCTTATGTATGTATGTCTTTAATTGCAGTTGTCGTGATTTTATGTAATTTTACGTGATGGTCGCAACATTTCTCAATGTGCAAAACCCGAATTGTAGGAATATAAAAATCAATTCCTCAATAAAAAACTCCTTGTTTAACTACAGCATTTTCCAACAAAAACTATTTTTATAGTAAGTCGCAACGATATACCTGTGCATTTTGTCAATCGGATACCTATACGCAGGTCGGTCTTATCAGGGGTAGGGTCCATAAAAAAAGTGGGCCCTTATAAGACGACCTGTCAAAAAAGTTGAGACCATATGTGCTAATAAAATTTACAAAACGCATTTTTTTTTACTGGTAACAAAATTTTTCATGAAATATATTTGTTTTCCAGCAATTTTATTTTCTCAATTTTCTTGGGGGGCCCCCCTTTCTTGCCTTCCTTCGGCAAAACCGGCCCTGCTTATACGGTAAATTTTTTTTTGTATCATATGTAACCTGTATGTATGTATTTAAATGTTAAAGTGCCTAAAGTGTTGCAGATTTGCTGCAGTAAAAAACTATCTCTAAAATTTATTTTAAGTTGTTTCGGTTAAAAGAATATTTACTAAATTTGATGTTAAAACACTGGTATCCAACCAAATTAGTACAGTGGCACAAAATCTTACATAGTACGCATATGTCAGTTTTTTGTTTGCGTCGCAGCGTTGCTTGTATTGTTTTGCGGTTTAATTTAAAGTTAACTCAAGATCAAAAACAAAAATGGCCACAAAAGCATTCGACAAAATTTGCAAATACATGATCTTTTTGTATAAAAAATAACGGCATTGTTATGACTAAGGCCCGGATGTAAGCCGGTAGCCGGCAAAATTGAAAAAGCCGGCAAAGTATAGGTTTCCAGAAAAAAACTGGCATTTGCCGGCAATTTCTTAAAATTGTATTGTAGTATACAAACAAGCGTAAAGTCTTTCAAATTAATTTTTTTGTTTTTTTTTAGATTAAAAAAATATTTTTCCCATGCAAACTGTATTTAAAATACTTTAAAAACACTAATTACGCTAAACAAATGTAAATGTATACAGTAAAGCAAAGAGACCTCTTACTAATATTGTCATAAAAATTCGTTTTTTTATATTATCTTCAATATGCCTATAGCAGGGTTTGAAAGTCAAAAACCTAAATTGAAATTAGACATGGTACTATTTAAAATAAAATAAATGTGTTTATAACCTGATAAAAAAGAGTTTTCATATAGGTCACAAAAATAGCTTGTAAAATACATAATTCGTAACATCTTTTTTAACGTTTTTTTTATAGAACAATATTTGCGTTGGTTACAATGCGTCTATATAAAATTATCTTTTGGTTTTGTGTTTTTGTCAATCTTTTTTTAGAGCAATTGTAACCAAATGTTTTTTTATGCGTAGCACGCACTTATTTAAAGTTATTTTTTGTTAAAAGTTAAAGCCATTGAGTACGTATAAAAGATTTAAAAAATACCGGCATTTATACCGGCAAATTAGGTGGCGGTGCCAGGTTATTTTTATATAAAAACTCGGCAAAATATCAGGCCCTAGTATGGGAAAAACTTATTTTACATTTTTTCTTAAATTGCTTTTTTTTATATTATGAATACCGATAACTTTAAAAAATATAATACTTACGGGGATAAATCTAGATGAAAGATACAAAATTTCTGCAGACAAGTGTAATGAAGCAGTTTTTATTGCTTTTTAAGTATTCATAGTATTGATAAAAATTCGTAAGTTTACTTAAAAACAAATTTTCGGGTGATAAAAAAAATACGTTTATACCACAGCAAAATTTTTCGTCAATACTATGTACAGGCCTTAGCCTAGTGTACGCAATTGTAGTATTTTTAGCATGTAAGCAATTTCTACATAGCTTTCATTTTACAATTGCATCTACAAAAATTGTCGGTCCGTGCAAATTTTTTTATCGAAGGTAATGATGATAAATGCATCATAATTTTACAGAGTGTTGGGACAAAAAAAAGAAAATTGCAATTCATTGGCTGTATTTACATAAAGAAGTAAAAGCATTTTTTTTCTGTGTTGTTAAATTACAATATATATGTTGTATAAAAGCCTGGTACAAAAATTAAAAAAAGCAACCATGTTTTAATGTTAAGAAAGATTTTGCTTTTATACTTTAATAAAAAATATTTATCTTAACCAAGGATTGGATTCTTTTTAATATTATAATATTTTGATTGCAAAAAAAATTTAGAAAAATTTTGCCGTCACATAAAAATATTGTAAAAAAAAAAAAAAGTTTTTCTTTACTACTATGAATTCGCACAAATCAAAAAGCAAAATTTTGTAAAAGACCTTAAAATTATTTGACCATAACTACTAGAGCGGTAAAACTGGTATTAACGTACATCAGGTACTGGTAAATCGATCTGGTAAGTCTATTTAAAATGTATTGATATGAGTAATGTACTTGCAATTTACTTTTTAAAGTTGACTTACTAGATGACTATGTTTGGACCTTGCACACACAATACTTTACGCAACTTTTAAGATTTCTTGACTACATATTAATTGCATTATTTTAAAAAATGCGTTGTGTCTTCATTTACTTTGAAAAAAGTCATTAGACAGAGACAGTTAAACACTGTGAAATCTATAATCAAAAAGATAGAGTAGGTGCATGACATTAACCTGTGTTCCTTGCAAAAATGTACCAATAAATGAACGCTGAAAACGTAAATTATCAAAGATGTAAAGCATCAATGCATTGTTAATAGCCAACTTTATAAGTAAATAAAGCAAAAAGCACCTTACACTGTAATTTTTTTATCCACAATGACAACAATTTGATTTTTTGAAAAATGTATTGGCGGCATATGATGAGAATCAGTAAATATATACGCTTTTGTATGACGAACTTTGTAGTAAGTAATCGATATAACAATATATATAGGTAAGATGCTATTTATTATTATTTTGCGTTTATATTGTGCTTTAAATAATTTTATCGAATAAAACATAAAACATACGATAAACTTAGACTAGAATACGATATTCTAGTAAAAGCCATATCTATTATGCTCCTAAATAGTAGTAGAAAGATGCATTGCTACGGTACAATTTTTTTTTTGCATTTGGGTGTAGTGTTTTTAGGCAGTTTGCTATTGTCATTTTTGCGTACACTGCCACTTTAATTTATATAATTAACAAAATTGTTCAATTTTTTTTATTCAATAATAAAAATAACCAGAGACGATATTTCATGGAAAATCATAGGTTCAGTCTGGTTCTAAGAATTTGCAAATTATAACTTGCGATAAAAGCATGCAATGTTTGTTTTGCCGTCTCAGTTACAAAATGGGGTCAGATAAAAGTGTAGATTACTTTTAAAAATTTTGTAATAACAAAATACTCCATAACTGTTTTTAACTTACAACTCGATTACACGAATAACGACTTTAATATAGTGGAAGCTATTTATGTTGCCGTTTATTGCTATATTTTTATTTTTTTTACCGCAAATAATTAAATATGATAATGACTTCAATAGTAAATTACTACAACGTGATTCTCTTTAAGACACGTTAAAATTGAACAACTTTTAAAAAATTTTATTTAGATTAGTCGACAGTTTTTGTATTTTTTAACTTGTATTGTTTTTTATATTTCATCTTATTTTTCATAAATTCTGATTTTTAAATCAGTATAGAAGCTTACAAATCAGAATGTAAGATATTTGGTTTTTTAAATAAAATTTTATTGCGCATCGACCAAGTTTGAGTTGCAACTCATCAGTATTCCATAGGACTGCAGAGGTTTTTTATTGCAACTGCGACTTTAAGGGCACTTTTCTGCTCAATAAAAATATTTTAGGAGTCTGATTCCGACTACAAAACTAGATCTTGAATACAAAGGTATACGTTTTAAGTATCTATAAGCATTTTTATTTTACCTTTTTGTGTAAAAAATCTTATGCCAATTTAAATGGAAAAACACGCTTAATCCGCAATGAAAAAAATATTTTTTATTTTATTATATTTGGTCATGATATAGAGGAATACAATTACTAACTTTTTTTATGGAAATTTTTGTTCACTTATGCTACTTTATTTTTTTTTGCAATTTTTTATAAAACAAAACAATTTTTTTCTGGCAGAGTTGACATTTCATGCCGTCATAAGTAGTGTTACCTAACAAATTATACTATAATACATAAATTTTGCGTTTTTTCGAGGATAAAACTAGATAATTTTTGTAGACTTCGTTAGTTTGACTAATTTTGTTCTTTTAATATAGATGCAAACCGTAGATACAATAAAAGTATTTTTTTGTTGTGTAAACTGCAAATTTTTACGATAAAACCTATAAAATACTAAAAAATACGGTTATGTATATATTTGAAATTATTATTTTTTTGTACACATACTGCTTTTAAATGCTATTAAAGATACTTTAGTACACTAAAACAATCAAATATAATTTTATTTTTGATTTTCACAATACTCAAGTAAAGCATTTAGGGTTAATTTATGCATTTCAGTGAATAAGTGTGTAACACCACACGATTAAAACTATAAACATAGTAATGTTGTAGATGCACATTAGATCAATTTGCAGTGGTATTAAACTTATAAAAAAACACATTTTTGTCGTCTTAATAACATAAATTTCTACATAATTTCTCATATGCAAAATAACAGCGCTTTCCACAATTTAGTACTTTTTGTTTTGTCAAAGAGTAGTTGATGTATTAGGTCTATATAGTGGCATTTTTTAAAATATTCTACATGTTTTCAGCGCATAACAAGCGAACAAATAGCAAATTATTGATAAATTGTATAGATATAAAAAATGTGTAGCATACATACATAAAAAAACACATGCAGTCTAAATACATACATATAATACATGTATACAGATGTTATAGATTTTTTATTTTTTTTTTTAAATTGCATCTTTCATGCCACTAACAAATTTTTAAAAACATAAACTGAACACCCTGAATAAAATCATTAATATGGCGTCTTTTTGCCAGCATAATTCAGTATCGTCTTTTTTAAAATAAAAACATAAATTAATGCATTTTTGGCTATAATATGATTACAATCTTTTTTTTAGTCCCTATTAGATGCCCGGGAAGTAGATAATGCGGTTGCAAAAAACCATTGGTGAACAGTTTCCGGGTATTGGAATACACTTATCATAATCTATATTTTGTAAGACTCACTTTTTGACTTAAAAAATCATTACTTCCTATAAATAATTGCGGTACTGACTTGTAACTTCGACGTTGACTCCGCATCTATATATCCAAGTTTTTATGCAAAAAAATGGCTTTTTATTTAGAAAATTTGTCTTATTTTATATTTATTACTATATGTATAAATCTTAAAGATAATACAAAAACATAGTAATAAAAAAATTTTAAAACTCTAATTTGATCTATTCGCAAAATTTAACTCGTAGTCTAAAACCAAAAACATATTTGTGCAAACACTGTAAATTTTTTTACATTTTACTTTTAGTTTTTATAAAAAAAGATATTTTAAAGATTAATTTAATTATTCAACATTTATTTAAATTTAATTTTTTCTGTGATATTTTGCCAAAATAAATCCTTTAGGATTTTTTTAACTTATCAATACTTTACAGTAATTTTTTTATACCAGACATAAAATTACACATAAAAAATCATTCTTGTAGTGTATCTACAATAACAAAACACTCTTTGTACATATAATGTAAACTGCAAATAGTTTTGTAGTTGCGTTAAAAAAGATTTATTATTTCAATCCTAAAAAAATCTACAACAGAATGCGTATCTGCGCGTTATTTTGCAAAGAAAAAAATATATATAGCAAAATTATTGCTAAGAACAACAGTTTTGGCAAAAACAAAAAACTCGGAATTTTGTTTTACACATAAAAAGACTTGTGTGCAGCAATAAGGTGAAGTATCTTTACTAAAATAATGCTGACATCCCGCAATCCAAATCGTTGATGTGTATAAAAACATAAGCCATTAAAAGAATTATAAAAATTATCTATGCTTTAATCGAGCTTTTTTGTAAGGTTTCGTATTTATACGTACATGTTGTTTGCCTTTATAAATGTATGTCTTGACTTTAAGCGGATTTAAAGAAAAAAAATTTTGGATTTTTAGAATTAATATTTTTTTGTTTGCACGAACATTATAGGCAAGTATTCCGAGATAATATTGAATTATGCAACTCCGCTAACCAATGCGGGTTGGATTCTTTTTTGCATGGCATTTTTTGATCGTTCACAATTGGCGTCATTCTTTGGCGATGTGATGTTTCTTGTATATGTAATAGGTTTGTTTTGGTTTTTTTTCTAAAAAGAAAAAATTTTTAATATAAAAGTCTTTATTCGCAACAGTTTTTTGCCTTACTGCTGTTGGAAAATCTTGAACCGTTTAAAAAACTAAAATTATCTATTATTTATATACAGTTTATTTTTAAGATCTTTGTTTAGTAGTTTTAAGTGCTATTCTAGTTTCGTGTTGTATAAATCCTGCTGAAAGAAGATTATTTCTCGTTAAAACTTTTTCTGTAATGATCATTTAAAGTAAGAGTTAAAGTTGTTTTTTTGCATTTAAATTGTTATGTTACAATATTTTTTGTATTTTAGTGTAAAAATCATTTTCATGTTTAAATAATCTAAAAAAGGTAACAAAACTCAATCCTTTTAAATTCTGAGATAGGAGTATATACAGCCCTCTATATTTACGCCATTTTCGGTGCTAGTAGCAAATCTTGGATAAGTCAGGCTTTGTCTCTTTCTTTTTGAAAACCATGATGAAAATTGAAATGTAGCTATTTATTAAAATTGTTCACCTTTATATACTTTTAAATAAAATTAAGCAATATATTCAATACATATCTGACAGAAAAGATCAATTAAAAATTAAATTGAAAATAATCAATTTTGCAAATCACGCTTAAATCAATAGTATTTCCCTTTACTTTTTATTGTCGATTTAAGTGTTCATTTTGACTTTTGAATAGCGCAAAATGCTTTGATTTTGTTTCTGTATTGTTTGTGCGTAAATTAATGTTAACAGATAATGAGGCGTGCATTTTTCGATGAAAATAAGTCATTAAATTTTGGGTTGTAAGCCAACAGTAAATAGTTAGAACCGCTGCAATTTATGTAGGGTGTCACCCCTTTTTATACGAGTTATAAACTCAAACTCATTTTTATAAGCACAAAGAAAACTAATTGATACAGAAAAATACCCAAAATATAGATTTGCCACTTTAAAAACTACAATAATTATGTCTAAATGGCAAAAGGTCACATATTCTACAGCTTTACTACAAAAAATATATTTTTAAGTTTGCATATATTTAAAAGCCTTCTTTAAGAACTACGCTTTTAAAAAATTACGTCCTGCCCTGGTCTAATAAAAAACAATTCTATATTAAATTAGGAACTCGACTTAGAGGCAAAAAATTCTCTGCAGTCTTATATGTATTTTTTTCAAAGTAGTATTGGAGTCAAAATAAAAAAAAAAGTCTTTTAAGAATATTTTTCTGCAAATAAAAGCATACTGTCTTTTAAGAAATATGAGGTTAAAAAAAATGCTTTGTAATTTTTTTTGTGAGTGGCTAACTAGAAAAACTTGTCAAATATTGATACATTTTTTTTAATAAACAAAAAAACCCCTTTTTGTAGTTTACCTGTTTGTTTCATTTAAGTAAGGATTAACTGAAGTTGTGATATGTGTAGTCAATGTGTCACGATATTCTGAAGCCTATATAATTTCTATTTCTATTTGCAAATTTTGTAAATGAGTTGACTTTAGTCATTCTATATAGATTTCCATGTTTTGAAAAACTATACCTATAGTGCTTTGTTATCTTAAACACTGCATAAAAAAAAAAAAAAAACCTTTTTTAAAATATTTTCATAAATATTTTGTCATTACTTTCCCGTAAATGAACTTTTCAAAATTTTGTTTTATATGGGAACCACGGAAAATTGTTGGTGCAGCCGTAAAAGTAGAGGCCTGGGCATATACCTATTTTCATTATAAAAAGACGTGTTCAAACAAATGTGTTTTTAACTTTGCATATTTTAAAGTTCTTTTTGTAAAGATATATAAAACATGATCCTGAGTCAAAAGCCACAAAAAGCGAGTACTTAAAAATTGAAATCGCAGATATTATTTCCTGAAACGTAAATAGTAATTTTTCGATACTTGATAAAAAAATAACGGCTTAAACAGAGAAGGCATACTTAAAGAGTTGTTATCTTCTATAGGTCAAATGCAGTATCTTGTCAGTATTTACAGCCAAAAAATTTTAATTCATAAAATGTTTTCATGAGACAAGACCTGTATAAAAAAAAAACTCTTCAAGTATGAAACTACATGTAGACCCCCTTCTAGTAATATTGATGGCCAGCTTTTATGCTAGCATAGTAAGTATATTATGAAAGAAATGTCGTGTTAGAGATTCGAGTTTTAAAGATATATGCTACTAAACATAAATCGTCATCTTTTGTCAATAAATACAAAAAGTATGTAGAAATCATCATATATGGCCAAGAAATCAACACTGAAATTAAGGTAATCTACATAAACAAAAAAAATCTTACGCATGAGTATGTGTTTATTTGATTGGCTTTTAAAATTTATCTACTAAAAATTCATATACAATAAAAAAAGGGTTTGTATATTTTTTTAAAATTTATAATTAAGCGTTACATTATAATTATGATTGTTGTAGTTTTTATACATATTTTATCGCCTTTTGTCATGACATCCCAAAAAATAACCACGACAGAACGAAGTTTGTTGTGTTTACAACAAAAAATATCGGTTATAAATAGTATGTGGTAAGATAATCCAAAAATTTTATCTTCATGCAAGTTTAAGCCATACATACATACTTCTTTAGCGCACAGCACCTAAGTGCCCAGGACACTCAGAGGCCAGAGTGCTTGCAAGGGGGTAAAAATTATATATTGTAATTAATAACATGATCGTTTGTACTAGCGAAAACTGCAATATAAAAAAAAATAAAGTTGTTATGTAAAATGATTTGGCCCGATTTATTTCGAATAAATTCAAATAAGTAGTTAATATAGAATAAATGTACATGGTCGAAACAAGATGGTATGTTTAATTATATTATATAGTTGCGTATTGCTTGGTATATTGCTATTTGTGCTTAGTACAGACACTCCAGAGCATTTTTTATGTTTTTACTCTGTGTCCCTTCGCAGGCACATCGGCCTGCAGTTTTTGCAAAAACATGCAATCATGTCTTTCTAAAGATGTTCATATTTTTATATTTAAAAGTTTTTACAATTTTTTATTTGTTGAAAACCAAAGCGTTTGCATACTATATAAAAAAACACAATAAAATGAACAAAATATATAACGGCAATTTAAAGACCTTGCGGATATTTTAAATGTAGTATTTTGCAGTTAATGTTTTTTTGCGCCATGTTCGTTATTTTTAAAAGGTTTCGGCGATTTACGACAATAACAATACGTATAAAAAACAAAACGTGTAATTATTAACTGTAAAATAGCATGCCTTATAATTTTAAATATATTTTGCTTATGATCCATTATGCTGCACCAATGTTTTTTGTTAATTTACCACAATTAATTGTATATTTGTGTTTTGAAAAACAACCGTATTGTAATTTCTAATCATCTTTTTTTTACAATGGTAAAAAGTTTTTCGCATCAAAAAATACTTCGAATATGACAATACGCAAAAATACAAGATGTAGTTTTATATGATAATTTTTTGTTGCTGTAAAATTGTATTTACCATACAATAAACAAAATGATAAAATCGCCACCTGACCGTAGTCCTTTATTTAAAAATAAAAATAAGTTCATTTATTTATTGCCAAGACGTTAACCTAAAATAATAATCTACATGTTTTCGTTTTATTTAATGTAAGTATAATTTTAAATGTTTTGCGTAGGGGTCGAGTTAATTTTATGTTAAGTGTACAGAAATCTAAAAAAACTATCACTGTGAGCCTTGAGCAAAAAGGTCCTATATAAATGTATACGCGTTGGTTTAGTGACTGTTTGAGATCTACATAAATATGATATAACAAAACATATTCTCAAAAAAAAACGAACTTGCACCAACAAAAAATATCTTTGAGGCTTGGGCACTTATAAGCTGCAAAGGCAAGTATTCATACTCGTAAGAAGACCGTTATCCATGAATGCTGCTTTAATGAAAAACCGTAACAATACAGTCTCGAGGTTATATAAACCGCGTTCCTAGAAATAAAAAAAAATCGACTTTATATTTTAATTTTATTTGAAATAGTATTAGTATTTATAAAAGAAGTTTTTATTTACAATATGCTTTTAACAATATATCGTTTTTCATGGACATCTAACAAAAAATATACGAATTATAAGAAATACACTAAGAAAGAAATGTATATGGCACGCGCGTTTTATTCGGTAGGAAACTTTTACTGCAGAGTTTACAAGTATTGTTTTTGTTCACCATAGAATCAAAAAAATAGTTTATTAACGCAATATAAAAATGCAAAATAAATTATTTGTTTTATTACCATAACCCAAACAAAATATGTTGATTTTTCTTTACTATTCCTTGTTTTATTTGTATGTTGTTTAATTGATTTGTCTGGTATAAACAACCCTAAATATATTGCTTAATGTTTACAAGTAAACTTCTAGATTGACAATTAACTTTATGGCAATTTTGCCTAATAAAAATGTTCTATTTTGAATAAATAATAAATTAGTAAGCTCGCATTAAATTAACATTGCAGATAAATTACAAGCGCATAAATGCAATGAATTACTTTTTATTGCTATTTTATTTTTTAAATTGAATTTTCATATACAATATGTTGTCATTTAAATATTACATAATTTTATTAATTAAAAATTTAACATATATATACGTTTTCTATTTAAATACGCCTTTGCCATAAAGATCTTTTTGGCAACTGAAATAACGAAACGGAAGAGTATTACATTAAAGACAAAAGTAAAAATACTAAAAATGATTACTACAAACTGTTCTTATAATAAATTTCTGTGTAAAGTATTCAGTAAAAGATTAGAATATTAGCAAAACAAAAAACAGATATAATACTTCAAAGATATCAAAATTATAACAGGAATAGTAAAAGAATCTTCAAAATGTCAATTTTCAATGATTATAACCTGCACTTAATCCAGTTTATTAAAATGTGTAATTTAAAATTTATTACTCTTAATGATCCAGCAAAAAGCATATAGTAAAGACAAAAGGATCGGAAATAGATCCAAGCAATTTTAAAAATAGCTCAGGGTGGCTGACAAAGCTTTTAAAGATTAACAGCTCTGCTTTACATCGTATACAAGGTAACAGGGTATTAGGATTTTGATGCCGCTTATATTTAAGCAAATAGCTTTTAAGCCACAACTTTAAATTTTGATTTAAAGGATGTTACAAATACTGACGAGACTGGTTTGTTGTACCGAGCCCTACCAAACACAACATTTGTACATTTAAAATGTACAGCATAAAACAAAAAAAATGCAAAGAAATAGTGACTATTACTTTTACAGTGAATGCTCTTTGGCAAGAAATTGCCTACTTTAATAATAGAGAAAAAAGCACGCCCTCATTGTTTTAGAGGCATTGATTTATCTGCTTTGATATATTGTATCAAAAAAATCAATCGGCATGGATTATAAAAAACATTTTTTGCATTTATTTTACATATATAAACGAAATGATGATAAGCAAAATAAAAGAAATGCACTTGTATTATGCACTTTTTTTTCCAGTTGTTTTATGAAAGATTTTTCGATTGTAAAATTTTGCTTTCTACCTGCGAACATTACTTCAATTTTACAGTTTTCGGATCAAGGTTTCAAAAGAGCATTTGCAATGATGCACAAAACAAATTTACTTAATATGTCCTTTTTTAAGATGTTATTTTTAATTCCTTTTTTCTTAAGAGAGTAAGATTATTTGAGGCTGTTGAAAACATAGTTGTCGCTTGGAATGGAATAACAGCAGAAACAATTAAAAACTGTTAAAAACTGTTAAAAACCATTGATAAATACTACTTTAGAAATGAACCCTAGGCTCAAAACCCAAAATGATTCAAATGACAGTACGCACGCAGATAAAGATCTGTTGGAAGCATATGCAGATTACAATGAAAAAAAACAGTAATATTATAATAGATATAAATCAATATATAAACCTCGAGGAAGATTTATATATATTGACAATGGATTTTCATGCAGATTATGAATTAGAAAAAACATTACTTACGAACGAAGAATTAATGAAAAAATAAATATCTGACAAAAAAGCCTTTATAATCTTAAGTCTGTTATCGAATACACGTAAAAAAATTATCTAGTGTCAGGCCAATTCTTCTTAACTTTGAAACAAAATTAATAGAAACTAGTAAAAATAAAACTAGGGAAACATGAATTAAATATGAATAAAAAACCGTTCGTTTGTTTATAATTATTTTGCAAATATTCTTTTTATGCATATCGCCATCTTTATTAACACTTCTTACCTTTTATATTGGATTTATAGGTAGCCAATATAAAGAATCTACTGTAGTATACATAAAACATAAGAAGATTTGTGTGCATAATTAGTACCATTTACTATTTTTTTTAAAAATACAGCCATTTTTTTTATATTAAAAAGCTTTAATAAATAGTTATATACCTTTAATGGAATTTACAAGCATTTTTACAAAAAAAAGTGTATAAAAATTTTTAGCTAATACACAAGCTGCCAATTTGTTAAATAAGGCTTTTTTCATTGTTTTTTTGTTAGTTTTTAGTAAAAATTATTAGGATATAGTAAACAAATACAGTGATCTAAACAAAGTAATCACTTTTTACGTTTAGCATTCATATCCACTATATGCAAAACCGCATTAGTAACAACAAGAAGCCTATAGTGCAGTGGGTTTTTTTGTGTATATATTTTTTATATGTTTAAACCGATCATTTAAAGTATTTTTTACGTTAACTTTTTCTTACTCACGTAACAACTTTATAAATTTGAAAAGGTAAATTTTTGTTTCATTACACATAGAAAAAGACTAAAACTAAAACTCGTGGATAACATACTGCATGAGCAAAGCCGTTTTTATTATTTGTAAATGCTGTCTTTTAGAGGCGAATTTTACTTTATGTTTATTTTAAGGTGTAATTTTGACATGCAGTATAGTAAATACATTGTATATTCATTTATGGTTTTTCTTAAAATGCAAACTTATAAAAGATACTACATCTACATTTTTTCTTATTATGTAAAAACCAAATAACAAATAGCCTGCCAAGTATTTGTACCTTTTTTATACATATTACGCATGGTTCCGTGTTTTGATTCTACTACAGATTTGATGCTAGATGCGCATATGTATCTAAAGCATTCAATATGCTTAAAAAAGTAATCGATCTAGGCAGCCGTTTCTAGTTTTGTTGCCTCCATCAATAATGTTTATACGATAAACCGTTGTTATACTGCAATCAGCATTTTGCAGATTATGTAAAGCGAATAAATCGCGTTTTTTAACTTAAAAAATGGAAAAGTATAAATTCTGTGACAAAAATGTAGCCAATAAAACTGCGCTGCATTTGCTTGTATTACCAAACGTAATTAAGTTGTAAAAAATATAAAATGTTATACATAAATTCGCTTTACTATGCGCCAAAAATCTAGCTGCATTTGCATCAGAAGATTAAAAATGCACATTTTTTTTTTTTTTTGATATAAGAAACTGTATTTTAAATGCAAATTACAAAATTATTTGGTATTTTGTAGCAATTCTAATAATTTTACATCTAAATTTGGTTACAAAGCCCCCTGTATGGGCAATTAGGACTTTTCAATGCTTTTTAAATATGCGTAAACTACAGCTACAACCCCGACGTAATATTAGCTTTAATAACTAGATTTACTTGCAAACAGACGGGTCAAAATTATAAGCAAATACTATTTAATTTACCAAAAATAAAATTGAGTAGGCTGTAGATCTATAATAAAAAATACTTATTTAGTTTTATTTATGTACTCTGTACTAAAACAAAAAAAAAAAATCTTAACACAATTTTTTTCGTGCTTTTAAAACTATTTCTATATACAAATGCACGTATAAACTTTAATTTTTTGCATGCTGGAAGTGTACCGTATTTTTTCGTAGAGACGGGTTAAAATGAAGTATGGATTTGGTGCAGAAATACATCAACAAGGTAAGATTTTGCTTAAAACTAATGATTAATTACTTTATGCATTTTTTTACTTAAATAATTGCAATTAATAAACCACGGTTTTTTGTTCCTTTTTGTAAAATTACTATCGTTGCTAAAAATTCAATTTTTACACGTCCTTTTACAATAAATTCTTTAATGAGATGATATCGCTTGGGCTCAAACGGCAATAGAAAAGCATATTTTTTACAAAGAAAGATACTTAATACAATTGTAAATAAAGAAAAACACGGATACATCGCTTAAAGAAGATAGAATGAGTAAACGCCATGCTAAATATATTTTCAATCTCAACAAGCATTCTGTAAGTCTTAAAATATCAAAGGGGCACTTACAGAGGTACCAAAAAAAATGTGTGAGGGACAAAAATGGCCATACATAAGCGGCCATTATGGGAGGAGGGCTTCCGGTGCCATAATTACTGTTATATTTTTTTACCTGCAAAAAACTATATATATATGAATTTGTAAAAAAAGTATTTAAAAATGCTATTAACATAAATCAAAAAAAAAACAACATTTAATCTAGAATAAATTAAACGTATTCTAAATATTATTTTTTGTGTCCATGTATATAAATATATAAAAGGAATAGTACCAAAATAGATGATTTCTGTAATTAAGATTAAAATCGAAAATTTTATAAAAAAGTGTGTTTAGTTATAAAAAAACATAAAATATCATTTTGAGCAGATAAATCTACTAAATAATGTAAGATCGTATTTTTTGTATATTAACCGAACAAAAAAAATATATTACGTGTATACAAAGCTTCGTTCAGTCACAAAAAAAAACGATAATACTTTTTTTACGCATTTTACGATCATGTTTTGTAAAACATCATGCTTTCCATATTTACTATTATGATTAAAATATCGGAAAAAGAAAATAATTCTCGCCCATATTACCATACCATATTCAAGACCACTGGGAACTTAGTATATGGTTCTTGTTTGTAAGCCCTATACAAATACTACAAAGGAATATACTTGGTTGAAAAAGAGCTTAGATGAGACGTACATTATAAAAAAAAAGCGGATGCAAACTAAAAATAACCAAGATATTGTTTATGACAAAAAAAAAGCAAAAAAAATGGCTCATGGTAAGTTAAGAATTTTTTTGGACATAACTATTTTATGCTTTATATACAAAAGATGTTAATTTAAAATATACGAGATAAGATTCGGATTTATAGGAAATGGTAAATTCGAACCATAAAAAAAAATTTAAGAAAAAAAATTGTTCTTTTGGTTATGTTTGTGTTTCGAAAGGATTTTGTTATGTAAAATTAATTATAAAAGTTTCGGTACTGGCCATTCATAATTAAGTTATTGAAATTAATAATGGATTTTTCTATGGTTATTTTACGACTCTTTATTCAACAGCACTTTGTTTTCTTGCAAATAATTTTTTTTCAAAAGTTTATACCAAAGTTAAAAAAAAACTATTTTTAATACTGATAAATAATCCATTCTTATGTTTTATATAACTAAAAAGCTTGATTAATTTTCTTCGTTTTTTTTAGATTAATTAAACTTACTTATATACCTGGTTTTTTTTGTGTTTTTTAATGCACGCTTTTTTGCTCTTCGATTTTTGCGCGTAATTCTTTTTTTTTATTCCATTTCTAAATATTGATACAAAATATTTCGGTTTCAATAAGACTACTTTTACCTAAAACAGAATGCAGAAGACGCATTTCTAGCCCAAATTTATTTATTGACAAAAAGTAAGGTGCAATATCACTTTTGGCTTGTTGAAGTATACAATTTTTGTAGAATCTTCTTTTGAATAATTCTATTCTGCTATAAATATGCCACGCAGTCGAACAGTGTAAGGCTTTAAATACAAAATGAATTTTTATCAGTCATTGCATAGGCGTATAGTTTAATAACGTCGCGTAAAATGCCATTTAAACGCAGTGTGAAATATTTCTACGTAAAGCGAATAAGCAAGTAGTGTTTAGTGACGAAACTAGTATTTTTTGCATTAAAATGCTTCTATATCGATTTTTGAACATATATGTCTAGGTATATAATAATTTGTATTGTTTCAGCTACAAGTCATTTTTTCCATCATTTATAATTATTGTAAACAACGATTTCAACTGACAAAAATTCCACTGTTATAGGTATCTTTACAAAAAGAGTGCAACTTATTTCTCTTTGATATCTCTGGGCTTTACAATTTTTCCCACGACTATACGTCATCTTTTTGTTCTAACCATACGAACGTAAAACAATCCAGTTAATCTTCCGAAAGGTTGTTTCGCGCATTTTATTATAGAAACGCTGTTATAAATACTATAAATAGGCAAAACTCGCAACAAGACTCCGGTTTGTTCTGTTTAAATATGCGACACCTACAAAATGGGGAGTATAGGCATGTAATCACCTTTGCATCTATCTGCTCTGTCAATATTCTGGTGATGCGCTTACTGCGTAAAATTTTTTCGTCTTAACATGATTTTACTGTAAAAAAATGGTAACTCAACTGATGCTTTAAATGAGTAGGAATTGTATTTAGCAGCAGCCAAAAGTTGTTTTCTTAGTATATGGTGACATAAACTCTTGCTAAAAGACATTCGATTTTACGATTATATTATACCCTAAAGTACTTAAATGCCAATTTTTCTTGTGCACAAAAAAATTCCAAATGAAGCATATAAGCAAAATATAATAAGAGAAAAATATCTTGTATTAAAATTGAGCTTAACAACACTTCTAATTAATAGTCAAATGCAAGTAAATTGCAACTAGTAGCAATCTACACCCAACCAAAGCGTTAGAATGCGTTTTACAAGTACTATATGAGCAATCTATTATAAAGTTTTATTTTTCTGGTACTGAGATCTTCTCTAAATAAAATTAAGACATGGCTATAATGCAAACCAAGTTTAAAAATACAAAAATCTTGCTTTATTCGTTGCGCTTAACATATAATATTCATACTTACAACCTGAGCTGTGACCCGGCCGGGTTTTAGCAACATTTTCGGGTTCCGCGTCGGGTTTGGGTCGGGTCGGATTGGCCCGGGTATTGTTTAAATATATATAAGTATAATGAATGCTTATAATTTGACACAAAATAAGAAGCCACTCAAACTATAATATGGATTAATCATGAACTATATATTAAATATATATATATATTACTTTAAAATTACTGTATTGAATACTTTTGGAAGTACGTCAATAGTAAATTTCCGAACAGTTATAGTGCATTAGGAGTAGATTGGCTTGACACTGACAAAGATAGAAATAATTATAGGTAGTATTAAAATTTGTGGTGTTTCATATTTTATCTTAAATACTTTTTTGACTTGTAAATAAACAATAATGTACAACCAACTGACGCGTTTTTTCTTTTGTAATAGGGCACTACTGACGATATCAAAATCAAATTAAATATCAAGAAGTTTTTTTTACGGTTTCAGATTTATTTTTTCTGGGTACTCTATTAATGCAAAGCTGCAATGTTTAAAAATGACCGTTTAAGTAAAAAGAGGAATGCATTTTTTTTATTAAATTTAACAACGGATCAATTAAAATATAGTAAGAAAAACCTTAAAAAATATCTTGTGCGTTTTAACTGTGAAAAAAGATATGGCTACATAGTTCTAAAATACTCACGATTACTCTTTACCCTAAAGGACAATTAAGTATGAGAGAAAACTCGAATGTGCCTAAAGCAGTAGCGTATCCAAAGTTTTTAAAGGGTTGATACTGTTTCCTCGCAACTTAAAAAATGCTTACACTTTTTATAGTACACTTTTTTTTACAAAAAAAAATTACAAGAAAAAAAAATTTTAACCCCCGCCCCTCCCTTAACTGGCAGGGTAAAAAACTGGTAAAAGTAAATGAAAAATAAAAAAAGTACCTGAAAAAAATATTGGTTTAAATATGTAAAAAATCCCTATAAATGACAGGCTGATATACTTTTGCAACACACATTATTTATTAATATATTATTTTGCATTTAATAATATTTTGACCACTATATACATAGATTTTTTTCGTAATTTTTGCATTTAAAAGTGGTCCAAAATATGCAAAGCAGTACAGCAACACTAATCGGCTGCATCGAGCAACTAGCATTGCTTAATTTAGTGATCTTTTACATATTTTTGTAGTAAATGTCAGATAAAACAATAAATAGGCTCTTTTCTTACAAAAGGTTTGTAAATGGTTTTTTAAAACAAGAAAAACAGAGATGTTAAGGACAAATTTTTATGTGTACACGGGAATTATTATGTACGCTGTGTTTTTTTATCTTAACAAAATAACTTTAATTTCGGTTTTATAATATATTATTTAATCGTCTTTTAACAGCATATGCACAATTATTTACGTTAAATGAGTTTTCGTTATCCATAAGCTATTCTTATTTTTCTTACAAGGGATTTAAATAATTGCTCTTGCAAGGAAATATACTTGAAATCGCATTTTAAGTCATTTTTTAATTTTCTTTTTACTCTTCATTAAGTTCTCTATTAAACTATATTAGTAAAATATGTATGTAGAACGGTGATGTCGGAATACCGTCTAAGTTACTTTTTGGCTTGAACCCTTGTAAATAAATCCTAAATATGTTACACATATAGGTTTTGTTTTTATATAAGCGAAGTAACTCTATTTTCAGTATTAGATTAAAACACAAGGAAATGTCCAGTTGGTTCATAATTGTTTTATATATAAAAAATGTAGTATTTACAAATTTAAAAATTTCTGCATTAACAAAGCCATGTAAACGTGTATAGATATATGAACCGAATTTTCAAATTGTTAAATATGCTGTTAAGTCTTTAAATTTGTAATCCTGGCATAAATAAGCAAAAGTTAAAAACGAATAGACTCCATAAAGCTATACCAGAAATGCTCTTATACTTCAAATTTGTTTCTTTTATACCATAATATCTACAAATTAATATGGTTATTCTGTATATATCAGTATGTGTTGCAAAATGCGCGTTATAATATATGCTGTTTCATGTTAAAAACGAAAATAGTTAAAAATAGTTAAAATAGTAATATATATTACACAAATCATTTTAATATATAAATATTGTTTCTTTTAAAATATGTGTTTAATTGTACTATTTTTATTATACTATATAATACTGCAACGTTGCATTTACAACATCAATAAAAATTTTACCCCACAATTATTTGTTTTTTTGTAAAATATAAAATTGGTAACTTGCAACGATATGATATAGACGCTGTCTCATAGTCGTTATGTTAACTTTATTGTTAAATGTTTAAATATGAACAATTTTAACTATAAAATGCAGTTTTTTTTTTAAAAAATATTTATTGTTAAAAAGATTAGTTAACGTACTACTATGGAGTTTGCAGTGTAAAAAATTATTTTATTAATTTTATTGTTGGTAAAGTATACACATTTGAGATGAATAATGGTATTATAGAACATAGTAAAAGAAAAAGTTATATATTTCATGCGAACTTATACGCAACATTTTGTTTTTATTTTTGTTGTGAATCAACTTAAGTTGAATACTTGTATACTTTGGCTATAAAAAATCGTAATTGTTTTTTTTATTTTGCTCTTGTAATACAGATAAAAAGTAATTTGCTTTATTTAAGAAATATTGACCCCACAGATATTACAATAGTTATTCGTTCTCTGTTGTGGAGTATAGCAACAAAAGTTTTTTTATATAAAAATAACAGTATCAAAGACAAATGGATTATAATTCATCGGGACAGTTTTCCCCGGGGGTTAAATTTATTTTATTTATGTATACCCGTGTACCAGTGGCGTAGCGCAAAGGAGTTTAGCCCAGATACCTTGGAAACAAGTTTCCTTCGAATTCATCGAGAAAAGGGTTTTTTTACGCAGATATTATTTGACAAAAAAAATAATAAAGGTTTTTTAGTTTTTATGGCGTTTTTACGCTATATTTTTCCATAAAACACTGACTAGCCCAGGTCAACAGAATTTTGACTAGCCTTTATGCCGGGCACCCGGGTATGTTAAAGGGGCTATATAAGTAATATAAATTGATTTGAAATATAAAATGAAAGCAGAACTTCTGACTAAAATATTAATTTTGCAGCTAAAAGATTTTTTTACAAAATCGCATACAAAAAGTATTTTTACAGATAATTGATTATTTAAAAATACGACTTTACGTTCAAGGCTTTACTGTATTCTATCAAACATTTTATATACACTTTTTTGCATGCTTACTGAACCCATAAACAAAAAAAAACCGTTTGTAGTGCAAAAACAAACAAACAAAAAGTATTGCTTTTTACACTTTTTAATATTGCGTAGAGCAAAAAAAACAAATAATATAGGAATTAGATGCGCCACGTTTTACCTAGTATTGCAAAAGAATACAGTGTATTCATTTACTGATGCCTAAAAAATATAATTAAATGTTTAAGAGTCTTTTTTATAATCTAACTATAAATAAAAAGTTTTTTGTTTTTTTTATTTTATATGTGTTAGCTTCTAGTTTTTATAAGAAAATGTCTTTAAGTGTGAAAAAAAATGCAAAGTTTGTTATCAAAAAAAAAACTTAAAGCATTGATTTAACACGCTATATGCATTTATAGGACCTATTTCTTCGGTAATGTAATTATAAGCAGTTAAGGCTATTTTAATAGATAAAAAAATAGTTTAAACAGATATTGCAAGCTGTTTTTTTGTTATGCCGTTCAGACACAATGGTATTTGACCCTTTAATATTTTACATAGAAAAATATACAGTGTTTAAAAACACAGAAGCAACAGTAAAGGTACTTTTATATCGGTCTTCGCACATTGAAAAAAAGTTGCTCACGAAAACACGCAAAATACCAACACTGAAAAAGAAAAGTTTAACGGATTATGTATACAAATATTTTTCAGTACATGAAGAAATAACGAGTCATCGAAAACCCCCGGATACCCGACATTTTCTCCGGGGATAAAAAAAATCCACAAATTTAAGTGCATTTCTGTGTACCCGGTTATAAAATCTCGACAAAGACAGATTATTTTTTACATATAAAAATTTTATTTTGGAATATAAAGAAAAGTAAAAAAAAAGGTAAATTTAGTTAATACACAGCTTTCGAGCTGAAAATTTTATTTATATATCTTTTAGTTTACTATTTTTTAAGACCAAAGCTCAAAATTGAACTACGATAAAAAAAAATGTTTACAATTTTAACCTAAATTATCACATTTTTTGTATTTTTTTTAATTTTTCCTGGTTACGTCAAAATAAAAAAAAACAAAAACATTTCTACTATTTTTTTGTATCAAATTTTTTTAT